>CAADRB010000019.1:132664-150157 GCA_900708905.1 Hymenolepis diminuta
TTTTTCCCATCAAGAAGCAGTGTAAAATTAAAACACGAGATTGTTTTTGATCCATTGTTTTGAAAATAACGAAAGTAGCGTCACTCTTAGCACAATAACTCACAAACTAATGAATAGAATATCATGAAATTTTAAGAGTTGTCTTTTGAAAGTTAGTATTAACTGAAAGAACGGTGACTGCAATAAAACTAGCGCCATCTATGTGTTAAGCCCGGGACTTTTCAGCCCATGTGTTACATATACGATAGCCGTAGAGCTTAAAAAGTCTGAAATGAGACTTAGTTCACACTACCTTCATTTTCAATGAAGCGTTTAAATATGATCGAGCTTCCTCCTCAGAAATACAAAATACTCAACAAACAAACGAAAAATAGAAATCATCGATACATATTCTCAGTTTAAACCTGTAAATGAATTGAAATTGCAGTGGCTATAAGCCTTCTAAATCTAAATCACAATGAAAATATGCTAATTTAAATAATAAGATGCTCATTGACTTGATATCTAAAAACATTTGTTAATGTTCAAACAGAAGATTGAAATTTCAACTGCATGCTATAACAAAATCTCATAGTTTCACAGATGCAGCGCCATTTATAATAAATTTTCAACCTTTGGAATAACATTGTTAATATAATGTCAAAACATCAGTGGAATAATAAAAATATATACTGATAAACCTTTATCCTAATGTTGCTCAAAATTTTCAAACTAATATATAAAATACGGTCACTGTTAATACCTACAAGGCCTAACAGAAATCAGAATGTTTTTAATTGGACTCCAGTTATCATCAGAAAAGAGTGAATTCCTTATGGAGCTACATCCCAATTAAAATTTTTGTAATAGTGCCATTTTACATAATACAATTTAATTAAAACTGCCAGAAAACTCATCTTATCGATTTGTGCCTAAAGAAAATTCACTAATTGCATTCAAATAAGAACATTTCATTTTTGAACAGTTGTAAAGCATTCACTTGATCGGCAGGCAATTTGGCCTTTATTAGAGTTAACTCTTCTTAGAGAATCAATAAAAAATAGTGATCGAAACGAATCTCCCGAGATAGGAGTCCAGGATGCGGTAAATCGGAAAAAAATGATTTTTATTAACCACAAAGCTTATAAATTATAAGAGATAAGGATCTATTTACTCTAATATCACCCTCAATAATTTTTTTAACCCACGGAAATGAGTATTGAACTGAAATTTTAACGAACAAACATAAGTATTAATAATATTACAATACTTTTTCCCACATTTTAGCTGAAAATGGACAGAAATCTCAGCAATTATAACCCATTTAAAATCCAAAAACAAAATTTGCGCATTCAATAGTCCTAACAGAGTGATGCAAGGCAAATTTTATAAATAAATGGGTCCGTGATTTTAAGGTAAACGTAAGTATTACAACAAAATCTCTTATTCTTACTGGCACACTACCTTTCAGTATCAATTCTTGTTTGTGCAGATGAACTTGAAGTGATAAAGCTTTAATTTTGATTGCAGACAACTTAAAAATGAAATTAATAAATGCTTGAGAATGTTTAAACATCAGAGGACTAACAGAAGTAAATGGTTAAAATAAACTCTCTAAGTTTTTATTCACAGTTTTCGTTAATAACCTAGGCAATGAACTAACATATAGGTAAATTTTTTCAGGTTAAGCAGCACGGAGATTTTGCTGGAGTTGTGAGACCAACTCAGCTTTTGGTCATAAAATATTGATTATGGATCGAATCTCTCCAGGTGATCATTTACCCGCTGAGGTGCTAAATAACTGCCCATTTTTTTCTCACAGTGAACTATTTCCAAAAAATACACAATTTTGCCAGGCTTGATAAATTATAACTTAAGTTAAATTAGGGATATTCGCAGTGCAACAATAAAAAAACACATTTCTCGGAATAGAATATTTTAGTGTATGATTAAAGACACTTCGATCATTCAACTACGTTTTTAAAAATAACTAACTCATTACAAAATCACAAAAAAAATACATCGATTTAAACATAATGCTAATGCTAGGGATATCTAATAATATATTTTAATGAAAACCAAAAAAATTGTAATCACAATTAACACATATTGTAAAAGCTGAATCGACTCAATCGGACGGAGAATTAGGCGTTAATAACCAACGAAATGTCAAAATCTAATCAATGAATACAGAACTTTGTAGGAATGCAAACTCATGCAAGTTTCCATATGTTTAAGCTTAATAGTCATTATAAAAAGTAGGTATAAATTATGACTTATATTATGTTTAACAAATTAAATGCATTAGTAAATAAGATTTCATAGGATTTCTGTAAAAGCTTAAAAGTACACATTTAAAGTCAGTAGGAGATTGTTTAAAATATGAAAATAATATACCAAAACGATGCATTTGACTTATATACTTTCGTGTAAACGTGCGATAGGCAGGATTAACTTACATCTTTAGTATTATACTTTTTGTGCATTTCTACTTCTTGGGCCTCTGTTAGAGCTAATAGATATATACAATATAATTTTGTAAATCGTTTTCTTACCTCCTATGGCTCTTAATCTCTGCAAATTTCTAATAACGGCTTGTTTTCGCTGTTCAGCAAGAGACATCATCGTAAATAGAAAGAAATGTGTTACCATGCCAGGTAATTCAAACACACTAAAATGAGATTCGTTTAAATTACGTATAAAACAAAATACATATATGTAGCCTTGCCTATGTTAAAATAGTTTTTGTCAAATGTTTAATTAACTACATTTCACAATTTGTAAAATCTAAAATGCACGATGTTTTAAAAGAAGAAATGGCAGTACGTAAATTAAATTAAGACATTCATTTAACCAACACCGCCTTAAAAGCTTATCTTTAATATATAAGATTCGCATTTTTAAATTTTTGGAGATAGATTTTAACCAATTCGGTTACAATATTCATGACCTGAAATTATTTCTTTCCTTATCAATGAAGGCAACATCATTTTATTTATTATAAACAATTATGGAGATTTATCCTATTCATAACTAAATTGGGAGCTTAGTTTGATAATGCATTGCATTATTTCTGTCTGATAAACGCCACCATGTGGTAATATAGAATATCTCCAAACAAGATATTAACGCATTGATCCGTAATACATTCTATTTCTCTATTGTAAATAATGATGGCCTAACATATTATAAGAATAAAATTGGCAGAAAATAACAATAGATTACATAAAATGATTAAATTTTTAAGCATATTAATGGAAAATTGTTAAGTCTCTAAATTACCTACATTATGCGATGTTAACGAAATTATTTTCAGTCAACCAAGAATTGGCACAGAATAATTTCCGGTCAGTATAGTGAGTTAATTGTGATTTCAGCAATTATTTCGACATATACTTTAAAAATACACATGTGCCTTTATCGTCTAGGCTCAATCATTCTGGAAATCATTGTAAATAGTATTACAATAAACCAGTGTTGGTCTGCGGTCACATAGAACGAATAAATCCAGTCACTCGTGTTGCTAGATCAGTATGGAGGTGACTGGGGAATCACCTCAATTTACTGATAAACAAAAACGGGTTTATATACAAAACGATTTTTCGCTTGAGGTTAGTTGTATCTGGTAGCCGATACCTCTATGTGATGATTGGCATCTCGATTGATAATAATGTGTAAACACTCATAAACACCGTTGGACCGCCTATGGATGCTGTAGTCGAGATTGTGAAGTGGACAATGCTATCAAGGCTGTCCGAATGGATCTCTCCACTAGAACATTCTGTAAAGTGCGAATATACTGCCGATCACATATCAAGCAATTGTGGGCGTGCGTGCAGACGCCTCTCAGCCAATCAGAGATCAATATTCGTGCAGCATAGCGTTACTCGTAGTCTCAGTTATTAATCATATGGAATAAACTCTCTCCTACTCATAAATCTTATTTTCTCACTAAGATGGACGTAACCTCGCTAATTTTGGGGATAATTTGTACTAGAGTACCCTGATAGAGGCTAATGGACTTGTCTGAAATTACTTGGACTCCAAAGAGATTTATTATGGTTTAGTCTAGGGCCTGGTTGTGAAATATCCGCTACAAGATCTTGCTATTTCTCCGATTGTCAGGTGTTAATTAATATTTACTGTCTATGGCAGGTGTGATCTCTTACAAGTATCCTTCTCATTGACACTGTCATGTGAATTAGCGCAAAGATAAAACTCACGAATAAGCATTTTTTTGATTATCCCTTTTGAATGGACAAAACTGGTTTGAGTGCAATTTTGTCCTCAAATCCGCTCCTCTTTTTATTCCTTCGACGAAGAGTTAAAGTTTAATCATTACTATAACGATAATAATAAAAATTGATCTTGATTTAAATCTTAAATGATGATTAAACCATTTTGGTCCACTAGGCAGTGTTAATACAATGTGCTTACGAAATGTTTTTTCTACCCCATAGTGTGCGGGTTGGATGAAGTTGAAATCGATAATACAAGCGCCATAAAATGAAGTACTATTCAGGATGAACTTCAATATTTGAAAATATTTTACCTCTAGTTTCTGCTTAAAAATGACTTATCCAATCTTTTTATCCTCTTATCACTTCCTCAATGATAAAAGGGGATTATGCCTGCTCTCTTGAATCATTTTACTCAAAAAGGTTGGATGAGTTTTTAGTAAATGCGTGTCAAATCAAATATCTGACTTATCAAATAGACGCGTTGACTGCTTCACAACCGATACAATAATGTATTGCCCCATTAGTCATTAAAAGTTTTGCTTCATGAAACAACGAAATGAGTTTTTATTACATATAAGAAAATAATATTTTTCCTAAAATAATTCTTATAGGTAAGATTCTTCATTTTCTAACTTTTAATTCCTGTTTCTTTTAAATATCTTTTATTCGAACGAATTTAGTTGCATTACGTTTATAAATGGCGAGTCATATAAATCGACTTATAGATAATGAGAACGTTCGTCTTATTTTGATATAGTGGTTTGGGTTTTTTCGTGTTGTGGTGTTGTCGGGTCGGTAGGATGTCTTAGGGAATCTAAGAGTCGGTTATGGCATCCTGCAGAGAAGAGCGGATTATGACGGTTTTCATATCATAATAACAGTTAGGTATTAGGCAACTAACCTTGAATCCTGAGGAGTTTAAAACTCATCGTTTCAGACTGCTAAATTGTCAGCTTCATTGCACCCGAAAGTCAAAAGACGGAGTAATGATCAAATACGTTAATAAATTTAGGTAAAAGGTTGTGTCTGTGAGTGTCCGTTTTGGATGGTTTTAACAGACTCAAACGGACGGAGTTCCTAGGACGTATTCTGTGTCCTAAATGTAAGACAGAATACAAAATTCTTATCAATTCGGGAGGCCGTCGGAAAGTACTAGCCTTACCCCACCTAGTAATTGGTGTTATGGGACTGAAACAATGATGCTTATCAATATTTCAACCTGGCATAATCATGGCCGAATTCTAATGAACTTTTATGAAGCGGTAACGTTGATGTTTTAGCCCAGTTCGTTAATTTTTTTCAAATTCGAAATTTAGCTTGGCTCATTGAATTTGATGAATCGTTTAAAATCACATTATTCCTAATTTTTTAACCGATACTATGTCATAGTATCACTGATCCGATTGTTTTCCACTCTTAAGTCGACTATGTAAAGCTTTAATCAATATTTCTTTTAAGTGAGTGGCAAAAATGCCTCAGCTTGATGTAAAATGCTGCTTTATAAAAAAGAAAATGAAGACTGATAGGGCCAATGATTTTATAGCTGAAAAGTATTCATAAAATATTTTATAATGACTAATTTTCTATAAAATCTTTATCCCTTTCGCCTCCTTATTTGAAAATTTTACATTTGTTTAGTCACTTCACAAATACAAAAGTTAATTGACAATGCTCCGATTTATTTAGAAATAAATTATGTTTGCACGACGATTTGACAAGCGTCAGCCTCTTCGTTTTCCTTTATAACTCTCTTTTATTATTTCAGATTTACTAAACGTCCTTAAAAAAACTTATTTTACATCCAGCCTCTTATGATACAGTTGGAAAAGTAAAATTTACTGGAGTTTTAAGCAATTCACCATCGATTCTTAAAATCGATAATTATGTAGATTCTTGTGCCACATTAAGCAATAAATATGACGAACCTCAAAACGGATAAATAAGAAACTAAACCCTAATTTTCAAATGGGATTAACACTTAATAATTATTGTAAGTGTATCATCAAAGGACCTCAGTCATAACCTTTAATGAAATTAAAAGGATTTGGTGTGAATATTTACCAATAATATCGGATAGTGAAATACTAACTTTAGTTGAACACACTGAAATAACAAAAGAGGGATATGATAAACAGACCTATGCTTAAGTAGCTCTAGTTACAACTGCAAAGGTAGTCTGAGAGTGCGACCAAGATAGGCAGGATATCCACTCCTATGACTGATGATTGTCCTAAGAGGAAGAGAAATCCTTGCCTGACAAGGCGGAATGAAAAGCAGGTGATCGGTAAATAGCGATATCTGAAACAATAAAAAACACAGAAAATAAATCAAAGATTATATCTAATTACTCAAATGCAATATATAAATCATCTTCAGTATTAAAGCAAAAAAACAAATTTTTAAATCACTGGTACGTTAGCGTAGGAGGAAGTATTTAGATTGTAGAAGAGCAAGGAAACTAGGAGAACCGTACTTCATCTGAACACCGTAAAGCTACTGATCTCTTAAGTCAGGTAACATTAAGACCATTAGAATAAGAAATGAATTGAAGTAGCAAGACCGACCATTCTAGATTGAAAAACCGATCAACAAACATTGAAAATTGCAGGTAAACATTTATCGCTATACTGGGAAAGAGTTACAAATGTGAATTTTGGAACGTGAACTGCCCATTTAGCAAATGCTGTACAACTCGAGTCTGAAAGTCAAACGAAGTAAAACTCTTTGATATCCTGACGCCGTTGATTGTATCGCTTTGATCTCTTCCTCCCTATGATTTGTTGGAACTTCTTTTAACCGATTTCAGTTTGTTCTCACAATTAAAATTAAATTTTTTTTATTACTGTGAGTAGTAATAATAGTATCAAGAGCTATCAGTGCATGTTAGCTGACTAAAGGGGCTTATAAAGAGATCCATCCGCGGACATATGCACTTAGAATACACATCAGCCAATCAACCAAATCTATTTGATTTATTCAATTATTTAGTGAAAATTAACTTATGTCTGCCACAAACAAAATCGAGTGCTACTTATTTATATTTCAGTAAAATGATTTATAATTCTCCGTTTTCAACGTGGCCAACTCAGCTGCGTAATACCAGCAACTGGTTAATAAGTTTAACACTAATTATGCCAATCAATATGCAACATGGAGCCACTATAAGAGCCAAAATCTCCTGTATTTAATAAAACCGTATTGGAATGATTATCAGCTCCCTAGTTATAGGAGAGAAGTAGATTTTGAATTTTTTTCAATTGTTTTTTTTCTATTATTATTTGCATAAAAGGTAAACCAAACAAATGGAAGTAACATTTGATCCCTGAAATAGTGTCATCTAAAGTGCAGGCACTGATAATTATTTCGGACTTAGAATATTTTAGCCAAATTAAAATTATTACCCGTGGTAAAGCAAAAAGATATCACTCTTACTCACGAGAAACAATAAAATAGTCCACATAAGGGAAACGAATGTTAATTAAAGTTGGGAATAAGAGTCACCCGCTTTTTACTTTGCATTTATATCATGGTCTAACTCTGACCTCAACTCCCAACCTCAAGACTCGATCAAGGCGACAGTTCATATCTTCTGCGTTAAGACCTAATTGACCAGTCAATTAAACCTCCTAAGTCCTTCTAGGAAAATATTTTTCAGCACTTATCCTAGGTAGAGATAGTGCATCATAAAATTTTCCCGGTGAGAAGCATGAGTTCTGATATCTCCCTTTACTAGACAGATTTAGCCACTGAGGTTGGTCAATTCGCTCACCGAATCTATGAATTCAAAATCCGCATACGAGTATATTAACCACTATACCATTGCCTTAATTTATTCGAACATAAGAAACTGTTTTCTCCCTGTCTACTCCTTATCTTCTTAATGAGCTTTAATAAGTCAAATGATTAGTAAATGTTTTATGTACGCTCATTTTCTGTGAAATCAAAGCATGCAAAATGTAACCTAGTGTTGGTGACCTAAGTAATACGTTGCAATTGAAATTCGCCTCATTTTAAGAGGAAAATCAAAACTTTAAAACAATTCAACAGAGAGATATTATTAATGACGGACACAACGCATTTACAATATAAAATCTACACTTCGACAACAACATCAGTGAGTTAATCGAAGGTTCGAAAAGCTGACGATTGAATTCGCCACAAATTTTCTTCTTTAATCAGGAAGAAAACTTCGGAGAACATCTTGGAAGGATGACCTTCGAATCTGATCGATCCCAATGTGTTCACCATGACAACATTCTTATCTCCACATAGGGCTTCTGAAAATGCAAAAAGGAATTAAAACAGATTATTTATTTGGTTTTGAAAAACGAACTTGTGTAACAATCACAACCACGCCATAAGTAAACAAACGCAATTTAAAAAAGATCCATACTCGAACGAATGTAGAATAATAATAGGAATCATCTGCTTGTAAAGCAAACAAGCGGATGCATAGCTGTAAAATGGGAGAATTTAATGTATTCATCACCCAAATAAGATATAAAAATTGTTTTTGCTGCAGATGGATATTTGCTAAGGTCAACGGACATGAAATCATCCTCTCGGTACACATCCATTAGTGTGATGACCAATCACCTTCGTTAACTCTGGTCAACAAGGGGTGGTACAATGTGAATTTACAATAAGAGGGACTCCAGGATACCTTCCTCCTACCCAAGTCAAGTGTTGTGAACAAATCTAGTAATGGGCCTGGGAAGTTCTTATTCGTTTTCCATCTTCAAAACCAAATATGCTTCTCCCCCATTTTCACAAGGATAGATCAGTATCACTCTCTACGCTAAGGATAGTATTTCGCTTAAATGAGAGTTTAGCCACCCTTGTCTTTTACGTGACCTAAGTCATAACAGCTCAAAGTAAAATGTGTCAACTATGGGGAATTGTCAACGACGGAAAAATTCAAACAGAGTAGCAAGGGAGTATGAAATAAAACAAGGGAAATAAAGTAACCTCACCTACTCCGAATTATGATTTCATTTAAAAAGATGGACTTTTTCGACGAAACCTAACGTCCCAAACTTATAGACGACTGATGGATAAAGTGAACTAAGAAATGGACCATCTTGTTTTATAACCGCTATCTTATACAAGATAAGCTGAATCAACCTATCCCATTACGATATCATTGATTAATAACGCAAATCATACTAAAAGTTCCAAAAATCAACAATTATCTTTAACTCAGAAACCTGAACGTTAATCGTGAGCAATCAGTGCGGAGTCCAGATACAATGAACCGATTCTAACCTACTATTTAACCCTAATTTTCATTACTGTTTAGTACCATGTTAGGTGTGGATGTGCATCGCAAGTGATCATGCTCTTGAAATTTCGTAATTAAAACCAGTTAGTTGAAGTATAAACGCCTTTCCTTTGACTGCCGATGTCCACATACTGGTAGTAGTACGAGCAAATGTTCACTGAAAAAAAATCGGCTAAAAGACGTAATAGTATACCAATAAGAAAAGAAGTGTTATCATAAAAAAACAAGAAAAATCGCTCACTTTGTACAGGCTGGGCCGAAAGGGTATGAACAGTGGTCATACTTTTGGGTAGTTTTTTGGCGAGAAATTCAACAATGGCCTGTCTCCCAACCACTTGATTTCCATTCCAAATTAGGCTGGAATTCTCCACAAAGAAGGTTGAAATATCCGGCCTTCCCTGTTTGTCAAAAGCTCGATAGTAGACTGTTGAAATCTTTTCTGCTGCTTGGTGGGCAATCTGCCATGTTGCTTTCTCCGCTGGATCAGTCAAATCAACAGGTTGAATCGTTTCTGATGTCGCCATTGCTGCCTACAAAATGAAAGAGAATAAAAGAAGACATCATGTTGTTTATCTAATTGCAAGGCTAAAACCTGAAAGCAAACATCAGCATACAAAGTTAGATTTTGAAAAAGAGAAAAAACCTTTATTTGGAGGGGAAAACACACCAAAATAAAATACAAATATTGGTACACGAGACACAAGAAAGACAAAAAACAAGGTACAATGTATTGATATGATTGTCCTGATATCACTTTTCGATTAATAACGTAAACCAGGATGATGGTAGGACGCGGTTGGACGTTGTGTATAGCTTCGACTTCCACGAATCCAAAGTCTATGAAGACTACTATTTTCATCAAAGAGACTACGAATAAGGAGAGTTTGGAAAATACCAACTAAGATTAGAATACAAGCTTGGAAGGTGGACCAAGAAGTAACTCGTTCCTTATTTGCAAGCATCATTGCACGATCTGCAGCTAGATAATTTCTTGATCGCTGTTGTAAACGCTGACTTCTTTGAAGTAAACCACCAATACGATCCAAAGAATTCTAAAAAATGAACATAAAATAGCGATATTATTTTAGCTCGCATTTAGGTGTACGAAAACTGCACAAACGACGAAGATTACTATAGAGACAACAACTTACCACAACTCTTTCAATGTTATTAAACATTGCTTTGAAATCCACGGAGCTAGAAGCTGCTCTAAGATTGGTCTTCATCTTCTCCATAATTTCTTTTTCAACAGGATTAGGATTTTGCCAGTCAATATGCAATTCGATGCCTAGGTAGACCTTTTTGCGTCCATAGCTGGCCTTTCGATTGTCCAAGCATATTGCATAAGCTCGTTCACGATAATCAGGTTGAACAGCGATTCTAAAAAAAAAACGAATTACGGGAAAAAGCCTAAATTGGCCTTACGTGACAGATGTATCTGAAGATGGGCCACGCTTGACTATTGGCAATCCAGAGGGATCAATAACTGACAATCCAATATCCATTCCACCTTCACTACCAATAACCTGCACATCAACTACGAAGGACGTGGGAGCCTCGTAGAAGTAGCAGTCTTTGATTCCCGATGTGACATTAACAGTGAGAGTAAGGAAAGGGCGAATGGAAGCTATGGACTGAGTTATTTCTGAGTCAGAGACAAGTGGGGAAGGCAAACGAGAATAGAAATCCAATTCATTGTCATTATTTATGACCGAAGGTGGTTCGAACTTCTTTTGACGTGATTTGGGGGGCACAGAATTGTGAACTTGATTGTCGTAAGTTCTTTTCGGTCCCTCATTGTGTATATGAGGAGCTGGAGGAGGGGTGATGGGTTGAAGCCGAGGTGTGTGTTGTTGAACAGGGGGAGTTGGTTGTGGAACTGGAGGAACCTGCTGTGGAACCGGAGGAACTGGAGGAGCCTGATGTGGAACCGGAGGAACTGGAGGAGCCTGATGTGGAACCGGGGGAATTGGTTGTGGAACAGGAGGAGCCTGCTGCTGAAATGAGGGTACCTGTTGTGGAACCGGGGGCACCTGCTGTCCCATTGGTTGCATAGGAACAATGGGTGGTTGTTGCTGAAAATTGGTAGGCGGAGCATTAAACTGCTGCTGTTGCTGTTGAACCGGTGGCACATTAAACTGTTGTGACTGTTGGGGAACAGCATTAGATTGTTGGAAATTAACATTCGGCTGTTGTTGTTGAACAGGTGGTACATTGCCAAATTGTTGTTGTGGAAACTGATTAATAGGAGGAACTCCATTAGGTTGCTGTTGCATGGGTACAAAATTCGGTTGCTGAGGAGGAGCATCAAATTGTCGTTGAGGGACCTGTTGACTTGGCATTTGATTGAAATTTTGAACAGGAACAGCACCTTGAGGAGGAGGATTTAAAGATTGAACTTGTTGTTGAACAGTTTGCTGTTGATTAAAATCTTTATTTTGAAAAACACCTGCATTTATATCTTGACCAGCGAAGTTTTGTTGCTGTTGAACTGGAGGCGCTCCCTGGTCTACTTGTGCAAGTATGCATGATGAAAGCACAAGAAAAACAAATACGGATGAAGACTTCATGATCGTCGACACGAAGAACTATCACACCCCACTTTGAAGTTCCCTCTCACAGAGTAAAAATTAAAACAATTTTCTCAGCGTTTTTAATGTAATATTTCGTTTGACAGTTTCAAGCAAAAAAGGATAATGAAAGTTTCATTATTTATATAAATGTCAAACAACGTGTATTTTGTGGTGTTGTTTTAATTACTATTCCGTTTAATGTTTATCTTTTCAATCTATGTTAAATGGAAATGAAAAAAATGCCGAAATCGTTAGGATGTTTGCCTTTTTATCTTTAAACTTTGTAATCTTTCTATTCATTTCTTAACTTCAGCACTTTACATATGTAGATGGAACTATTTCATATGATTTTTAATCAATATATGGTTTGATACGGCATTGGATATTGATTAATATCTGATAATTCGATTATTTTTCTTTTAATCTGCAATTAGTCATTCGGACTCGCATGTATACTCACTGTCTCAGGATAGTGGCACCTTTTTCCGATGAATCCAATGATTGTGATTCTTTGTTAACTTGTAAAACTTTTCTCTAAAATCTTGTTTATTAATGAAATTGTAATGCAATGCATATGATCACGGTTAGTGCTCCATTCCACACTTTATTTTAAGAGATTAAGATATATTAAAAAATAACCCTAAAGGGAGAATTCTTTTCACAATTCCGTTTTATCATACAATTATTTAAACCCCCCTTATTTACGCATATTCATCAATAAGTTTTTAACATTTATTCGTCTTTTAGGACTACTCCCAAGGTCTTAAGAACAAAATTATGGAAACAAATATACATATCTGCGCTATCTATTAATTTTGAACAATACGCCTTTCATGTAATGGTCAATCATGTGAAAACTGGGGTAGGATAAAATTGCACACATGTATTTATAAATCGGGATGGGCAAAACACAGTAAATAATTCTGCTAAGCATTTCGAGATACACACATGGAGGTTAAGTAGTTGAAATAGGGAGCGTTATATCTAACGACTGCGTTGGTCTCCATATAAGTTTAGTGTACGTACCATTACAGGTATAGCAACAAAATCCCACCGATTGATTTCAATACCGGTTTTTGACTAGCCATCCGAAGACACAAACTCCAAACTCAGTAATTAGTCAATCTTGTGGAACTTATGAAAGCTAACTTGAAATTAATCCTTAATTTCACTTTATATATCTCATATTGCACATAAGAAATAATATTTTTTCAAAATAATTTCAATATATCAGATTTTTTACTTTCCACCTTTTAATTCTCCTTTAATTCGAACAAATTTATTCACATTACGGTTGTAAATGACGCATGATAATATAAATCGACCTATCGATACGAAAGCTTGGGTCTTGTATTGATATAGTGGTTTGGGTCGTTTTGCATTGTGGGGTTTACTATAGCTAGCAGATGTCTATCAATACTTGGAGATTAGAAATGATCGACTGACAATAAGATCTCCACTATAGTGCCCACTGGTGATCCCGCTGTGTTTGTATTTGCATATAGATACCTAAACAGACGTCAATCATCATGCCAAGACACCGACGACGAGATATGACTGACGTCTAACGAAGAACCTAATTTACTTATTACTAAATTGGGGGGTGACTTGGGTGCCACCTCCGAACTGATCTGGCGACATAAGTGGCTTGACTTATTCCAAATATTCAGTCGATGTGGCCCCAGTAGACTTAACGTTATTACTGTGTTATCGGGTCGTATTTTAATTGGTACAATGTCTTAGGCAATCTAAGAGTCGATTACGGTATCCTACACAGAAGAGCAGGTTACAACAACTCAGTGCCTTATAAATAAACATTAATCATAACACTGGCCAACCATCCTAATGATAAATTGGTTATTAAAATGTTTCTTAATTATAGGATCTTTAATCCCCCAACTGGTCATCCGGATATTGAACAAAAAAAAGTCAAAAGCTGAGCCTGCATAATGACATTTAATTTAGTATTACTTGTGATCTTCTAGTACATGAAGTAATAGTGTTAATTCCGATTAATATAATCTCTCTGAGTATACCGTAGTGAAATATGTAACTGTAATTTTAAGTATCTGCATTTCTTTCTTCAAAAACGCAGAGGAAAGCTTTAAGAATCTCGACTTGGGCAGAAGGAAGGTATCACATCCCACTGTCTCTATGTTATTAACCAATGAATTTAATCATTTTCTATCTGCTACTAGTAATGTCCTATTCGTCTTTTTTGGCATCTTGTATTTGAGAAATCTTTTGGCAGAACGAATATATTGGGTCGTAGGACTTTATTACTCCAATGTTTGCATAATCCAGGCTGGAAGATGTCCATAAGCGACCGCATACGCCCTTACCAAAAAAAGGAGGTGAAAATTAACTAGACATATGTGTTATTTTCAGATATTTTGTTCATGAATCTCGTAAACAGGATCTAGTAAAATTTATTCTAATTACCAATTAGGAGTATTTTACATGCATACTCCTCGTTTAATCTTCGCTTCAATATCATATTTTTACAATGGCATACTAATCAGTTGTTTATTAATGGAGATAATATATTTCTTCAGATCCTTTAGATAAGTGGAAGTATAGCCCCAAGGATTTTATTTTTGAGAGATAGTAGAAGGTTCGTCCTATGAGGTACGAGATTTACATTGATCCATTAATCAGGTCGGACTAAATAGTATGCGCTGGACATTTTCACTGATTTGCTATATTTATTCAGTCTCCTTGTAGCAGTGGTTAAAGTACACGTTTACCAAGTCGGAGATTCCGAGATCATTGTTCATTCAACCACCTTGGTTGATTCTTGTCAACAATAGAGGTGGTGGAATGCGAGTTTTTCGTAAGAACGGCCCCAGAATACGCACTCCTTACTCAAGTCAAGTGCTGTGAATACTTCGCCAAATAGGTTTGGGAAGTCATCCGTCTACAATAGAAATTAACTTCAACGTCCCACAAAGATAGACTAGCATTCAATTTAAAATCAGGATTTGAAATGTTTTCAGACAAATGATAATTTAACCTGCGTTGTCCATAGTAAAACTTAAAGTATCAAGTAACTGGCTCGTGAAGTTAGTGATCGTTGTGTTTGTGGAGCATTGAAGTCTTAGAGAGTATTATCAACACCCTTACTTTTTCATTTACATGGTCGAAGACGATAAATCAGAGTACATTCCTTAAGGAGCTCACCATTATTTGAATTATTTATTGCAAAAAAAGATAAATATCCATGAAGTGCTTTTGATGATTGAATTAATTCTATCAAGAATATTGAGGGCCATGAAAATTGAGTTTGTGGAATATACAACGTTACCAAGGCTGATCAAAGGAATCTCGTGCGCTGGAAAGTGGGATCATGCTACCGATCGTGTATCGAGGAAGCGCAGTGTGAGTAAAGAAGCCTTTCCAGACAATTAGTGATTAATATCTCTGCTACGTAGCGTTAAATGTATTTTATGACTGAGTATTTCGGCAGTTAGCCATAAATAGGCAGTAAACTCCTGCCACAGGAAATCTTCTTTGTTCTTGCTAAGTTTGACATAGCTATTTTTGAGAGCAAATTTGTACTAGAGGATACTGATAGAGGCTACTTGTATTTGTCAGCTGTTAGTTGGACTTCCAAGAGGTTTAGCTAAGGGCTTATTTGTGTAGTATCAGCTACAAATCTCTCACCAGGAAAGCCTCATGATGCCATTCTCTACCCAAATAAAATTGTAACGGACTCTAGAATTATTGATAATTTCAAACTTATGAATTTTTAATTTCAAACATCTTTTGAAAGCAAAGAATGGTTAAAATTTTGAAATTAGATTTCCTTGATACAATATATCCTATAGCGTTCTTTGTAAAAGAAGTTTCAATGGTAAAAGTTGTGAGCTAGAGAATAGTATACATTGAATCTGGCTAGTATTATCTACAGAATATGACCATCCAGGAAATTCCAAGAAAATATATCAATGGAGATAATTTATTTGAAACAGGTTTAGACAACTTGTTTGTTAAAATTACAAAGCAACACTTCGGCGATCGACTACTTATAAAGACATGCCCTCAGTACGAGAAGAAAGGAGAAGGAAGCTCACAAAGTAGGGTTAAAACAAATCAGTCAAGATATGGGGAAAAATTTTTACTACTGATTTATCATGACCAAAACACTTGACATAATGGTCTCATAATAGCTCAAATTTTGGAACCGAATCTCAAGAGAATTTATAAAAAAACAATGAAATATAACGTTTCACAATGCGTGGAAAGTTTCACAGAAGATATGAAAATGAGTTTGCAAAATCAAGAAATCCCTCTTCGATAAAATAACGGATATGCATCTGATTTCTGAATGTGTTTAACCCTATAGATGATAAATGTGGTAAATAAAAGATAAATCACTAAAAGATCCTTGAGGAGATATGAATTCAATGCGGCAGATAATTCCAGTAATTAACTGCAAAGTAATATTACGAGTTGTACATGTGAAAATCAGCGAATTATGTCGGCCATATTTCCTAATATTTATCCTGAAGATAAACCTTTTATTGAGTAAGGATTTGGAATACAACGTTTTTATTAGATCACTCTAAACTAATTCGAAAAAGCGGCTGAAATCAGTTAACAGAAAGTTTGACAAATAACAGTGAAAATAGAATGAAAGGGATGCTGAGAAAAACGTCAAGGTATCAAAGGGTATTTTTACTTAATCTGATTTCTTACGATATTCACCAAGTAAGTATTTCACTTTCCAAATTCAAATTTCATGATTCGTTCCCTGGCTTGCAGTAAATGCTTGTCTAAGATGTCTAGTGCCTATTTGAATGTTTTTCAATTATAAGGGTCCATCTTATCACTTTAATTCATTTTTCTTCCAATGGTTAAGAAAGCACAATGGCCCTGCAGGCTACTCATCAGCTTATAGTCTTAAAATTATCAGAGATGGGATAGCTAAGCATTTTAAGTTGGCATTGTTCCATTAGCTGTGACCGCTCAAGGTCAAGTTAAATAGTAAAAATCATAATTAATTAATTTCTTGAGGTTTTATTCGTGGATGCTCAATAAAATGAACTGATTGAATACTTTATGTGCTCTTATCACATCTTAATAACTTTTCCAGTTTTATTATAGAAATTTGGGATAAACATACATACCCCTAAAACATAGAGTTAATAATTTTCGCGTGGTGCAAAACACATTTTCCTCACGTCCATAATTTTAGACACGAAGACAATAATGCGATAGAATAATTTTTAAATTAAATATTTGGGAAATATTTTCTCCAATTTTAATCAAGTAATAAATCATAAATTATTTTGGATTTACATCTTTATTCACTTTATTTCCTTAATTCGAATAATAAAGTGGGTCGGTCCATGTTTTAAATCATGGATATAACACATGGGCTGAAAAGTCCCGGGCCTAACACATAGATGGCGCTAGT
>CAADRB010000019.1:151220-382043 GCA_900708905.1 Hymenolepis diminuta
GACTACTGGCTGTTTGCAGACCTGAAAAAATGCTCGCCGGTAAGAAATTTCGCAAGAATGAAGAGGTTATCGCTGAAACTGAGGCCTATTTTGAGGCAAAGGATAAATCGTTATACAAAAGTGGTATTAAAATGTTAGAGCGGAACTGGAATGATTGCGTTGCTCTTGATGGAGATTACGTTGATGAATAAAGCTAATTTTGAACCAAAACTGTGTTTTCTTTGCTAGGCCCGGGACTTTTCAGTCCATGTGTTAGTTCTGTGCATTATTTTAAAAATTTTAATTTTAAATTCAATATTCGGTTTTCGATAGAGTTCATGTCGATATTGCTCAGAGTTTTTTTAGCCGCTGGATAAAATTACTATTTTTATTGATGTTAATATAATATCAAATGATAAAAAACAAGAATATAAGGAAAGATGGTTTTTAAATTCTTGGAGGTCAAAAGTTTGCTTGGTTCCTTAGTATGACAGACTCTATGTCGTTTTTTCACCAGTTAAATAATCCTTGTTGAGTGTTTTTAATATCTGTTAAGGTACAAACCGGTTTTAATTACGCCGATGCAATATTGTTTTGCACGCAAATTCTTACATCACCTTATTTAAAAGGTGAAATTTTTAAATACAAATTTCCGAAATGAAGTGGTACAAATACCTAAATATTTGAGTTCATGCAATGGTTATCGGTTCGTATATTTTCAAATTAACTCATTTTCATGTTCATTCCATCTTAAATGAAATAAACAGATGGGGGATTTGCACATCCTCTTTGTCGAAAATAATTTTTGACGAACTCAACAGATTTGAAGCAGTTTGCAGTATGGTGGCTAAAGATACCTGATATATTATCCCAGATAAAGAAACTTGCTATCTCATCTTCAAAGAGATCAAATCTGTAAGCGAAATTATTCATTGATATCCCTTAAATAATACTGATATCCTTCATTCGGGCTTTTTACAATTTCTTGTAATAATGAAAATAAGACATCACACAAGGTATTTAAGGTAAAATATATTTAGAAGGGATTTTTGAAAAAATCGCATCAGATCTCATAGGAAGAATGAAACATATTCGTCGAGATTCTATTGCCGAAATAATTCCCTCTCTTTTAAGACGGTTTTCAGTGAAGGTTTTCAGTGATATTTGTCTTATTTGAAACTTATTATTGTCTTACGAGATTAAAACTTGAAGTCAGTCATAAATTTCTCCTTTACATGGTTGAACATATTATTTTGATGTAGGTCACACTGTTCTTTTAATATTTATTATTATCTTCTAGACCATTGAAATGATCGATTTTGATTGAGAATAAAGTTAAATTATAAAATGCAGAATTCAGAAAATAGGATGCCAAAATAGAATAAATCAGATATATTTCAACATAAAGGAGTTTTGCTAAATAACATATGAGTATTGAAGTAATTCCTAAACAGCATATCTAATGCCAACATAAGCAGTTTACTTTAAACACCTTAGCGGACACGTGATTTAGTAAAAGATCTAATTAATGACCACAAATATTAAAAAACAATATTTAATACAAATCT
The DNA here is from genome assembly GCA_900708905.1 of Hymenolepis diminuta. Taxonomy (NCBI): domain Eukaryota; kingdom Metazoa; phylum Platyhelminthes; class Cestoda; order Cyclophyllidea; family Hymenolepididae; genus Hymenolepis; species Hymenolepis diminuta. The sequence goes on from CAADRB010000019.1 coordinate 152,768, forward strand.
ATGCATATATCTAAAAGTTAACTTATAAATTTGACGCTTTGGCATTAGTAAGCAAAAGATTTCATTAAAAATTGCAAAGAAATCGAAGTTTAATTTTTATTTTATACACAAGAATGTATTGTGATCGCAAAACAGGATATTTAAAATTTAATTTATAATCTCTATGCCTGAAATTACAAACAAAATGATTTCAAAATGACAAAACTATTGTAAAATGTAATATTTACACCTAATAGATATTATCATTCTATTCCAATTTAATAATAGTGATAGGCCAATTTTGTAAGGCTTAAAATAAACAGCAAAATAACTAAAAGTTCAGTACTCAGAAAATTTTCAGTCTACTCAAATAGATAGGAGTATCAATGTATAGTGTTATTTTATTATAGGATTCCAGCAAATCTATTCCAGCGATTTGTCTACTTAAAAAAAGCATTTATTTATTTTGCCACCTAATTAATCATATTTAAAATTTTTATTCGTTAATATGTAAAAAAGTAGTTATTACTAGTCCTTGTTGTTAATTGATCATCTGTTATCGTTTTCATTTGCTTGCAAAGGTAGAATTCTTATTGTTTTTAAGGGAATTAAATGTGAGTCTTCAAAATTTTTTAACTAAGCAAATGACATTTGTTATATACCGGCTGAAGATTGAACTGAAAATTTATGTTCTAATCATTGTACAGGTTCTAGATTTTCTTCATATTTTGAAATTGAAATTCTCTTTCAAAGTTCTACTCGAACTCTTCTTCCTTTTCATCAATATATTCCAAAATGTTTTTTTTTCAAGAATTAGTCAGATGAAGAAATATGTCTTGTTAATGAACATGATATCTTCATACACTTTTTACATAAATTAGGCTCCGCAACACTCCGTTAAAACATAATAAGGTAAGTAACAAAATCAAAAACGTTTAATTATCAAAATTTAATTTCGACATTTAGAGTTCAAATGTTTATTTCGTAAATGTAAGTCAGTCGATACCTCAATAAATAAGATCAATTAAATAATTTATATTCATAAAATTTTACCATTTCTAGTTTCATTTTCAAATCAGTTATACCAAATTTATGGGAAATAGGGTTGTTATATATTTTCACATATGAATTTTGTGTAATAAACCGAAAAATATTCTTTTAGTCGATCACGTTTTATTAATAAGCTAATTCATTTTATTGATATTGAATTTAATCGTCCTTACTTTTATCTACTTTTATTACATGTATTACATCTACTATTAAGACTTCAGCTTTGCTTCTGTCGCATTAAATTAATCATATTAGCTAAAAGATTATAATTTTTGCTGCTGATATACAGGTTTACCAATATTAGTTAATGTCAGTATTTGTTTACTGCATTAGACATTTATTATTTATAGCTGTAATACAAGGGTCATGATGTGTCATTATTTGACAGCAAATATTTTTTTACGTAATTGTTAATATCGCAAAAGTTAGAAAATATCCATTTATTTCATATTAAAATTAAAAATATATATTTTAACTACATTAACAGACATTATTTGATAAAATACGTATAGTTTATGAAGCTTTGAAATGTAATTTAGTAAGAAAACGAATATCAGTTTAAATAAATTTGTACAAAAATCGAGAATTCGGTTATCTTCTTTACTGATGCCAAATAGAAAGACGAACGTTAAACATTTGTTGTAGTTGCAAATAAATAGCATATACCAAATTAATTTATGCGTTTCATTTCGAATTAATTCATTTAAATCTTTTTTTAATTTATATGGTTATATGTATCAGCCTGTAGCAGTAGTTCTGTCCACTTTTTAAAATTTGAATTAAAGTAAAAATTTTGTCGAAAACACATTTATTTAGCGTTCAACATAGTTACCACTTTTATCAATTACATCTTTCCATCTTGCCATAAGCTTTCTCTTTTCCCTTTCATGGAATTTAGCCAGTATGGACTCAAAAAAAGAAACTAGCTTCTTCGTTTTGACCACTTCTCTTGAAGTAAGCCTTTGTCCCATTAAATGATTCTGTCAACACCTGAAAAGATGAAAATCGGTTGATGCAAGATCGGGAAAATATGGTGAATGACGAAGTGTGGGGTCTGGCATTGCCATGATGCAGAATCACTCCTTTTCGATTGATCAGAGAAGGCCATTTTTCCTACCGTTAACTTCTATTAAACGAGTTAGCCCCTGACAGTAAACTTCGGATGGTATTGGTTAATTGTCACCCATTAATTCATAATAAACAATTTCCTTCACACCCCACCATGAACACAAAAAATTTGTTTCGGGTGCAGTCCATTCCTCGATTGTGAAATTGGCTTTGAACCACCATCTTTACTTAGCCACTGTCTTTTACACTAAACATTGTTGTAAAAAGTCTAACACTTCTCGTTGCTGTCAGTTATGATTTGGCGTAAAAAAGGTGCCTGAAGTTTAGTTCACGAGAACTCGGTGAAATACAGCAGGTTACACGCTGTTGCTTGTTGGTTTCTGACAAAACATGCGTGGAGAGGGGCCATTTCTCAGTCTTTGAGACTTTGCCTTTGAGTCTCTATATATGGTCATTTCTCTATATATGGTCATATGACTGCTTACGTTTAAGGTTTTGCTTAGTTCTCTAGTAGTGCAGATTGGACTTTCATCAATGACAACCTGCAATCGATCAGAATTGAGTTTTTTGAGCACCCTGCTCTCGATTCGTCTTTCAGGCTGAAGTCATCCATTTTGAAGGGGAACGTGAAGGAGAAAACCACTTTCTGCAGGTCTTTTCATTCACAACATCATTTGCATAAGTGTCTTTGAATGTTTTTGCTGCTAAGCCTGCCGTATTGCATTTATGAAACTTAAACAGAAAAAAATACGCCTGATATGCTCTTTATATGGAGTGTTCATTTGGACTAAAAATAATTATTAATAATAATAATTATCACATAATCTGAAAGGGGAAATAATATTTTTTAATTATCATAGATAAGCATACAATAATAACAAGGTAAATTGAAGCATTCGTGTCCCAAACACATAGCTCAAAAATTAGACAGAACTTCTTTTACAACCTAATATATTCTAATGGCAATATTCATTTTTGTAAAAAGTTCTTATTTTAAATTAAATTAAAGTAAGTTTATTACTTTAAGTTCGTATAAACATCATTTAGCATCATTAGAATAGTAAATATTTAACTTATTACCTATTTAAACAATCTGTTTTCAACTTACTATTACTATTTATTTTGCAAACTGCTAGTCTTTTTGTTTAATATATATCCAGAAGCTAGGAATTTTAAATAGTCTTAAAGTACTTCTTTGTTTACTTCATAGCGAAAAAGAAATACACTTTAAACTCGAAATATATCTATCATTTTAGTGCATATTTTAATTGATAGACTTTTAATCAAAACGGGGACGTTGAAAACTTACATTCTGAGTTTTAAAAATTTAATTTTTGTTAAAAAATTCGTTGTTAACCATTTTTAGCTATGTTCTCTTAACAGGGAGATCGCGTTGGTTAATGAAGTAACTATTGCATTTGGTGTTTCTTCAAAAAATATGAAGAAATTAGTAAAAATTTAAAATTAAATTTAAAAATGAAAATATAAGGGATATCAAATATGATTATTAGATCATAAGCTTTGCCATTTTATAGCAAATATTTAGTAAAATCTTATCTGTTATTGATTTTCTAGAATTCAATTTCCCATTGGGAAGTCAATTAAAAAGTTCTCGATGTTAAGGCAAAAATTGTTGCAGTTCAATAAAAATGTGATTGTATGGCAAATATGAAATTCAGCGAAACAATATATGGATAAGTGTTAATGAAAAGTTGGAGAAAAAAGTAGATTATTTGCTTCAGCATTGGAAAGCATCTCATAATTTCTTCAACATCGTATTTCCTCCTTGACAGGGTGCGAAGGTGAAAAGTCTCGTGCTGTATGGCGTCATCCGCTCTCAAATAAAAAGCAGTTGGCGGAATCTTGATGCAAAGTTTTAAGAAAAAATTATTTTGTTTTTCAGTCGCACTGTAAAATATTTAAAATTTTAAGATCAAAAAACGATACTTTACTAAAATCCTTAGTTTGCAGCCAAAACACCTTCTAGGTTTAAAATACCTCTTTCTGAACAAATTTAAAGTATAATTTAATTTCATTCTATTTAATACTCAAATCATTTCTTCAGCTATTTAACTTTCTATTCTGTGATACTAAGCTTTTTGTATTTATTTACGCTACAAATTTAAAAAGAAGCACTAACTGTAATGTAAAAATTTGCGGTTTTTAAACAGTCGTCGTCACAGCAGGCCAATAATCTCCTCCTGAAATATTAAGTTAGCAATTAGATTTCAATAAATATTCTAATGTAAAAAATTTCGGCCAACTGACCAATCAAATTGCTTATATTATTTTATTTGCGTAAAAATTTAGTTTAGCATATTCTAAATATGAAAATTTTAGAAAATGAATTTCGCGACTTGTTGATTGAATTACTGAAGGCGTGAAGATTCCTATCCAATTGTGAATTTTAACTTAAGATCAATTTTCTTTCACGTTAAAAAATTAAATTTCACAACACAAAATTCTAATTTGGGAGAACTCTTATTAAGAAACGCCAACTGAAAAGGATTTAAGACACTTTTTTTATTTTTAATTCCTTTTGTTATTATGTGGCGAGGATTACACTGATTTTCTGAAAATATTAAGAAGCGGTTGCCAATAGCCGATTATATCCATCTATAATTGATAAATACGGCAATTAATTATTTTGAAAAAACTTTCTTCTCCTTTTGTAAACAGACATTCGGCCTTAAATTTTGAGGTTTTGATATTTAGTTAATTGTGGAAAAAATGGAAGCGTAATAATAATGAGCAGTCCATATTTATCGTTTCCTATGCTATCAGACGCGGGAAAATATAGCAATAAAAGAGAAAAGAGAGAGGGAAAAAGAAATGTAGGATCGATTTTTTCATAAAATGTGAAATATTATAATCTTTGTTTGTTGCAACTTTAATAGATAAATCGGCGGACAAATCAGATGTTAAAAAATTTATATGACTTATAATGGATATAACCTTATAATTTCAAATTCACAGATAGAGATGGAAATGTATTTTTAACTACTGTTCATTTGATTGCCAGTGTATTCTTAAAAGCACCTTGTGATTTAAATTTTAAAAACAACATTCTGGAATTTTTCTGGTACTCCTTTTAAATAAGTTATTTGTCTTTAAAATTTCACTTAAATTTTTGATAGGAAGGAGTCTAAAAGATTTATTCTCTTCAAAATTTATTTAATAATTAGGGAATAGTTATATGGCGGGCTTTATTAGATTAAGATATTAAAAATGATTATTAAAAAATAAAAATGATGAATGCGAGCTTCATTATTGGATGAAATAACTTAATTCAATAAGTGTTTTATAAATCGTTTTGTCACTGTGTCATAACCTTATTAGCATCTAAAATAACCACAAATTCCAAATCTTATAATAATAAGACTTCGATACATTTAAGGTAGGCTTTATTCTAAAATTATACAAGACAACAAACCTGCAATTTAGCACATTTTAACATATATGCAAATTTTATGAATAATTAACAATTAATAGTTAATTTAATTTTCCTTGCTCAAAAAAGTATTAATTTTATTCGACACCCTGCTACCGATCTGCAAATGGAACTCAAACATAAATTCATTTCGTCTTGCTTTGTCTTTCTTCTGAATGGAGTGTTAAAAAATAACACAATGGTCACAAATGCAAAGAAATCTATGCCCTAAGCAAATTAAGTTCGAATTAATTTGCCCAGTCTAGATGGTAATTTAAAATTTTTGCGTATAGAATTCCAGAAAATCTATTACTTATGATTTATAAATAAGATAATAATGTCTTTGTTAAATAAAGGAAACGTATATAATAAAATATTTATTAGTCTACAATCTATCTTTATTATTTTTTCCCTGTATAAGAACCAATCCACCTTTAATCTTTCCTCTTTACATATTTTTCACTTATGAAATATAAATGAAAATTTTCGCTTTGACATTGATTTTCAACCAAACCTTGCAATAAAATGAAACAGCTTAATTTTTCTTAAGCACAATTTTTTATTATTCCCGTGATTTCAGAGAAGTTTTAATATTGAATATAGCTTTACTTATTCGAAGAATGGTATCAAAATAAAATTTCCGGCATCTGTTGAAAATAATGCTTAAAAATAGCACTGATAATTAAAAAAAGCTCACAAGGAGAGAAGAGCAATTATTATCCTTCATTTTAAAACTTCTATCAAACAACCATGAAAAAATTTAACTTTAAATAATTATCCAACCAAATAGCTAGTGTCTAGCAGCTTTTATATAAAAAATTTGTATTCAAAAACCGCATATGATTGGTACAGTGACAGAAAATATTTCCCCTAGAGCAGACACAGTTTACGAAGCTCTTCAAACTGAAAAGTTTTATCTAACCTCCGTTATATAAAGGCTGCAAGCTACAGAGTATAATGTGAGATCCGTTTTCCTTTGGTACCACTGGAAGAAAAAATTGAAATGACAGCAATTGAGGTAAGGTCATAAAATAAAAATATCCAATCATCCGAGATAAATTGTAAAAAATCCATTTTGGTACTCATTAAGTAAAAAAACCAAAAGTTAAATAAAAATATTTTTTAATTTCCATTTTCATCATTTGTATTATAAATTTAACCATCCTATAAAATTATTTATTAATGATTGTCCATGGATTTCCCACCCATACATACAATTCAAAGTGACAGCATTGTTAAACGAACTATAAACCCAAGTGTAATATATTACCAATACCATAACAAAAACGGAGTAATGTATATGTTACACTTCTCTACTTTTGAGGTTCTGGCCCAGATTAAAAGTAGTACGTGTGCCAAAAAATAATTTTAACATCAAAAAATTAAATTTGACTCAGATACGTTTGTTAATATTTGTAAAGTTACGCATTTTTCTTTGAATATGTTGAAATTGTGGATAAAAATTACTATATGTTTACTTATGTGAGCATTGAAACTTTTGTGTTTATTATTTTTTTATCTGTATATAAGGAAAATTCTTTTTCTTTTTGAAACTTATACATGTCTTTATATGCTAATTTAATATAAATCAGGTTTTTGAAATTTGAAAAATTAAACATAGCAATGCACTACATTTTCTGGAAAAGGTTCTTTATACCACTCACCTCCATTCTTTACGTTCTTTAAGTACAAATGTAAGAATAAATTTCCTCATTTTTTACTAATGATATTTTCAAAGAAAATGAAACATTAAAAATAAAATAACTCTATACGGTATGGTGTTGTCTGGGAATTACGAACAGTACAAAAATATTGTGCATATATCCAAGCAGAAAATATGTAATAAGGTCAAATGGAAATGATTGAAGGACAAGTGGTTGACGATGAAAGGTAAAAATCGACAGAATATTTCTTTAATTTAAAAATGAATTCAATAGATTGCCTAGTGTTTTATTCATTAATTTAGCTGACTTTTGGGTTTTGATATTCATTTGATATTTAATATTTTGGTCTTTATATTTGAAAACTGCGTGACAGAGGTCCTGTGTTCGCATTTTTAATGAAGTGATTGAATTAAATTGTTTGTTATGCCATTTTTGAGCGGAAAAATATGTTCACATGAATTTATCTTTAATTAATAAAAATTAAAGTTAAAATCTTTTCTTTATATTATTTAAGCGTGCAATGTCTTAAAACTTTGAAAATAAGGTTCGAAAATTCATTAATACGATGAATAGGCTTCCGTTCTACACGATCACGACTAAGCCAAAATATTTTACAATAAAACATCATTTATAATTAAAGCCCTTATAGAGCAGGTTATTATGAATATGTTATGATCCATGGTAATGGGAATCAAATAGTAAGGATTGAACGTTACGACAACACAGAACAAATTGTCCCTATTTTTGAATATACGAACAACTTTGAGTGAAGTAAGATTTATTATGTACTGGTTTCATCATCCAACTTCTTGACCCCTTTCCCCGTTTCATGCCTTTTAAAGTGGCGCTTATCATTCCTTTCACTTAGATGCTCTCCTATGATTAAAATATTTAAATATTTTGGTGTGCTATTGACTATAATGGAAATGGATAAGTGAATGATATCTAAAAGAGATTTTCATATTTGGAATATAGAATATTCGCTTTATGGATGGTTTACTGCCGCAAGTTCAGAAATTCAAAGTTCATTATTCCTCTCCTCGATTACTGATCACATTTTTATCATCACTCTTCAGTGATCACTAACCGGTCGATCTCGTCTCTTGAGTTCACTTCTATCAAAGACCGGGAAAGCAGCATGATTTAAAGCGCTTTACATGATTAACATAGCCGAGCTCTTAGAGCCGAGTTTAATAAGGATGAACTCTAAAAATGTATAAATAATGCATATAATTTTATTAAGCAACTATAACGTATTTGAGTTAAACCAATTATGTGAGTTAACAAAACGCTATTTTAATTTTAAATACTACTTTTGCTTCCTTTCTGAATTTTATAATTCTTGACCACGGCCAACCAGAAGAGCAAAAAAATGGTTTGGAATATTGAAAATATTTAGAGTCTGCAACATAAAAGAACATTTTTCCACTGAGCAATGTTCACGATCTAATGAATCTAACTTTTTGCTTTCCAAGAATATATTTTTCAGTCATCAAATTATATTTTTTCATAAGTTAAAGTATCTTTTAAAATTAGATGAAAGTTCAACAAATGGCACTTGTTTATTATTAATTGTGAACCTCTCATCAAATTACTATCATTAGTTACAAACCATAAAATATGTACAATCCCTTTTTTGTGAATGCGAAAGATTCTTTTTAAATTTGTGAGGCGTGAAACGAAACGGAAAATCATAGAATTGTATAGAATGTATGTTTTGTAAAATCCTAGTGAATCTTTGCATTCCCATAACAAAACCTTTTTACGGACAGCATTAGACTGTTATATTTTGTTTTCCATATTCACTGGGACTACACAATGAAACACTTTCTAACTTCAGCTTTTGAAGCACATTTATTAAAGAGTAGCCTATTGAAACAAAGTGAGTTTAGTTATTTGCTAATTTAGATTTATGATTAAAATTTACACTTTTTGAATATTCATTTCTCCAATTTCTTTAAATTATATATATGTCTAAAATTCTAACATATATTTTAAAATAACCGCTTTAAATATATTGATAAGAATGGCAAATATTTGACAAAATCGAATATGAAATAACGTTTACACGATTTACCAAATCTCTTATTGCTTTATAGTGTTTCTTGTAATAAATTAAATTCGAAGAGAATTTTATTAAATTATGATTTTATATCTCAGGATGAGACAGAGAAATTTTATGATTTTTCAGTGTTGTCGAGCAACATAGATTGATAAAAGCTGGACACAATAGGTGATCAAATGGTGGGGATCCAAACCCTGTGATTAAATCCAAAGTTTTTGGATAGTCTTCCATTATTTCCTGAATAGCGCTGTAGAATATTTATTTAACAGATTGTTCACGTTTTAAAATAAAATTTCCATAATTCGTCACCTGAAATATTTATTAACTTGTTTTACTTAATTTTAATGTTTTGTCTTACGACTGCAATCTTTATTTTGTGTAAAGTTTGAGAAAGTAGGTTGGTTTTATTAAAGCAGAACTGAAATGACCATTTAATTCTCTTCATTAAATTTCACGTAATGCTTATTTCAGCTTCAACTCATGAAGATAATCAAATGACGAAATTTCTGCTTATTTTACGCAACAAATTTATGCATCCAAACCATCGTTAGTCTGCATAAATGCTGAAAAGATATTAAAATTCCACGGTGGACTCTATTTAAAAAATTTCAAAACGTTTGTATTATTATAAAGCCATATAAATGACATATATATCAAGATTATTTTGGTTTGTTATTATCCCTGGAAATCGGAAAATATATTTAACCATCAGGAGGGAAAAATGAGGAGGCTTAAAGAAATTTTTTATATAGTAACCCTTTTTATTTGTTTTGTTAAAGAAATAAAATGAAAAATGCCATTATTTGCTACTGTTAGTTGATTGAGGATTTTCCTGTTCATAGTAAAATATGAAGTCAATTTAAATACCTCCCTAGCTCTTTTAACTCGTCTACGAAGATCGATAAAATACATCATTGTTTTTGTAATGACTAAACAATTAGATAAATATTAATCTGTCTACTGGACATTTTTCTGTAGAAATTTGTTTTAAAGAAACACTAAAACGAATTTTTATACCCGTATTACTAATTTACCTACTTTTGCCTACAACAACATATTTTAAATTATGAAATTTAAGGTCTTAATATTTAACCTAAATTAAGAAACTCTATTGGACGCGTACTTATTATCATTCGCAAAGCTCTAGTCATGGCTGTGAATAATTAAAAACTGATTGAATCTACTTCTTTTATTTATATAAATAAATCATTTCAAAATATGCAAAAAGTGAGGAGTAACTAAAAATTAGAAATACTGAACTATGCATAGAGTCAATAAAATTTTGAGAGATTTTTCCACAGCAATAAAATATGGAAAAACATTGTTCATTCACATGATAAGTATTAGAAATCGAATCAAATTTGCATTTTTTAAAAATATTTTAATTCGACAAAAGTAAAGATAAAATAATTGCATGTATAAAATCGGTGGCGGCTATTTACGGACTTGCTAAGAAGTGAGACATTAGACTCCAGAATAGTGCAAGTAGTTAGAGTTCACGGCAATTAGGGAACGAAAACGGAATCATCCTATGATTTTTTTTCAAAAAACAAAATAAAATGATTTTTCATACTATATCTTTAACTGACTGTGAAGTTAGTCCTTCTATTAAAAATCAATAAGTATTTTTCATTGTACAATAAAATATCAAAATAAATAGCAAGCCCAGTGATATTTAAAAGAAAGAAGTCCTTTCCAAATTTTTGTGCCATTACTATTTCTTATTCTAACATTACTCTGTTAAATAATAAATCGATTTATGAAAAAATGAAATAATTAAACTCGTTGCACAGTAACTTATGAGAACTTTTCGAAGTTTTAATTGAATTGCCAAGCAGTGTCAATTCTTCAAATAAGTTTGCACACAGATTAATTTGTTTTATTTCCTCAAATTGCATTCAAATTTTATTATTAGTGATTCTATTTATTTGATTTCACAATGAATGCATTTTTACTAGATGTAAACAGCAAATTATTCTGGAATTTCAGATTTCACTGTAGTACCATCTAAAAATCTTCCCCAACAGTAGCCGATATGAAATTTTTTTCGAACTTCGGAATAACGAAAGGCAGACGCACTATAGGCACCCGTCAACCAGACTCCCTTAATGTTGAACTTTAACTGGATAAAATGCATCTAATTGTTTGAACCCTTTTTTAGAAATCACAAGTTCTAGGACTGGCATATCTTAATTTTACTATATGTTTCCAGCTTCTAAAAGCAAAATAAATTTGTCCTCAAAATTGTGATTGATACGACATTTTGGGTATATATTGATTCCCTAAGTCGCAATTTAATCTAATTTTCTCTAATTTTATTATGTATTTTTGTACCCACAAATTATCTAGGATAATAAACTGAGTAGATCAATGTAGGCTGACTTTTTCATAGTTCATTGGAGAAGTTACAACTAATTTTCTCCGGTCCCATATAAACACTATGATACACACGTATCGGACTATCTCAGTTTTACTTAAAATTGTATTTATCCCACCACATAAACAGTCTTACATTTGAAAAGCAATACCTCAATCAGCTCTGCTCTCACACATAAGACTTCTGAAAACCCTCTGAGCTCTTTCTTACTATCCAATAAATATTGTCAATCAGTAGTCTCTCTTCTACTCTGTCGAAGTAGTGGAGGTTGAATAGCTAGCAACCAAAATAAGAGATCTTATTGCCAGCGTTCCTTAAAAACTGAATGGATTTAATAATTTGGAGGAAATTGTCACATAAATTCTGATTTTAACAATATCCGTCAAAACGAAAAGGTCAATATAATAAAGGATAAAATCTGAATGTATTATTATAAGAATTCACCAATATCTGTATAAAAAAACTATCAGCATTTTCAAAATTTCTAGCTTACTTTTAAGTAATTACTCTCTTATCTACCTTCTTCCATTTAAGACTATAAAATGCAAAGTAAATTATATTAGTATCTCAGCGATTTTGTTTTTTTAGCGTTTTTAAACACTTTATCAGCAATTGTGCGGCTAATTTGTCGAAAATAATGACATAGATACTCCATACGTTATAGTGCGTCCATATCAGTTCAAATTTAATTACGGAAATGCTACTTTTTTAGCGTAGGAAAAGAGCAAAACGAAAAACAGGAAAACTGAAATACTATCCAATATGATTTATGAAATAGGAATTGAGTGGAATCAGAAATTTAAATGGGACATCAAGAGTCTTAGGAAATTTGATTTTTGGATTCAAGTTATACGTTTTTCTACTTCCTGGACATAGCCCACTGCTTTCTGTTCTAAAGTTGTCATGCTCAGTTTTCCGTTTTATACGTGAAGTCATGTCAAAAGTCCTACTGTTGGTTAATTAAAATGGCAGATCGTCCACTTGAGATACGTTTTTTATCCATAGCTTATGCTGTAGTAGAGGATGAAAGCTAACATGATTTAAAATCAATAGAACTGAACAAATGAATTCTAACTCCAAAAATTACCAACTTATGAAATAAGTCTCTATGAAATGTTTCATATACTCATTTTCTTGTCAAAGATTATGCTATATAAGCAAAACTTAGTGAATGGTGCATTAATCAATAGACACGTCTGCCGTTTCAGAAATTACGAGCTCGATTTCCACCGACACACACCCAGTGAATAGAATGGCCAACTGCACTAGTTAAGTTTAATTAATATAGAGCATGGTAGGCTTCGCATCTTCCACCAGGGGGCTCTTTGGTGTTAATCTTAACTCAAAATTAGTAGCAATAGGCTTTCCTAAATGAGATTGGGAATTACTATTACTATAATATACGATTAGATTTTAATTTGGTTACATTTTCCAATGTATTTAGAGTCATAAAAATAGTTATATTTTTAAACACTGATACAAATCTAAATAAACATGTTTCATTTGTAATTTTCGCGCAAATACTCGATGACGGCAATGGCCAAAAATTGAACAATAACCGTTCAATAATTTGAAATTTGCGTTATTAAAGCAAAATTTATGATTCTCTTTTTCTAACATAAATTTTCTTGCGTAAATTTATCTACTTAATGATAACACTCACAACCACTTGGAAATATTTTACCCGAAGTTGAGGAAATTAGGTTTGTAACGAACATCCGTCTTCAAACTACTTAACATCATATGCTAAAGAGTCCGTATGAACTTAAAATATTTCATGTGTCTGAACTCTGACTAAAGTTATATATACCTATACATATGCATATATATATAATAAATACATGTTTAAGATTGCATTTTACATTCAAATTTTATCGATAAGCACATAATTCATAAGAAAGTTGTGAGAAAATAAACTAACATTTAAGTAACAGTTCCATAGCAATTTTCTTAAAATAGGTGTATTTAGTCTCCCAATTGACTTATAACTTTTGATACTTTTATGGTCTTTAGTCTAATGACTCAATTGGTAATTTAATATAGTTTACCTTCTAGTCAAAAGTAAGAAACGGTAAACATGTCACGACAAAATCCCTGTTAAATTTTTCCGTTAAGCATGAAAAGCGAAGTATGAAGCAAAATCCCGATTCACCTTCGCTTGTATTTACGTGTTTATTTGCTCCACTTTACTAATGATCCGTCTCTTACTGTAATATCAAACAAAGGCCTTATTTTGACTTCGCATGTATTAGTCTGTACAGTCTGTTATAACTGATCACCCAAACCATCGTCTCTTTTCAAACTGACTCTTTAAGACGTATTTAATAATTCTCTCCTCATCCTTCTAACCTTAAGGCAGATTGGGGCTGTCAATTGGGCTTCTTGAGACGGCGGATTTTAGACATAGCGGGATTCTCGAATAATAGCTCACTATTGAAGGCATCCCAATATAAAGCGCTAGTAGTTTATCTCAAAATATACGATCCAGAGTGAACATAATTTAGGTCCCTTATTCCTCAAAAGTTTCAAATAAATAAGTATGACATATAGAAGTCAAAATAAGATTCGCTTAGTATGCATAAGGAAAATTTAGGTCCTCGGGTAATATGACGTTAGTGACGACCTTTTCTCTTGCTTTAAGATTTTCTTCTTAACCTTCGTTCTTTTGAGATTACTGAAATGTTAGGTTTTTTTGAATAAAGTGTCAAAATAGAGTTGTTTATCAGTTTTTCTTATTCATTTTTATTTGAGGGTAGAATATACCAGTTACTTAAATTTCAAAAGAGAAAATACTTTTTCTTTGCTTTGTTTAGAGTAAATGTTTTAATCAGCTGTTATTTAACTCAAATCAAACGTATATTATGAAAAGAAATGCAAAATTGCGTCGTGCGACAATGCAATGAATCTGTTTACAAATGATTTAGCTCGACGTCTAGAAATTACGTGTTTTAAGATACGTCTTGTTAGGGAAAGGCAAATACTAGAATGTCAATAGCATTAATCTGCTCAACGATAAACTGGAAGCGCCAAGAATCACTTAATCAGGATCGAACGAGAGTCAATCGCAAAGAAATTCACCTAGAGTCCCTAAAACCAACTTGGTAAAAGTTAAATAGGAAAATTTACCCAAGTGAAAGTTTAAAAACAATTTGATTGGCGTGATTAGAAATAATTTCATTTGTAGTGAAGTATTAAGTCTCCATATTCTAATTTTATTTGCATTAAAGTAGCGTTGAATAGAGCAGAGACACAAGTTAGGAAGCATATAAATTGGCAAGCAGACTTTAAGATCTTTTGAAAAACAAATACTTGACGAGCAACAACTTTTATAAGTTATAATAATGGAAAAGCATCTAAATAAGGGGACAAACAAATAAATATAAAGAGTTATGAAATGGAAAGGGGTTTAAGGTGATTATGCAATAAAGGCAGAACCTCACTGGTCTTACTATTCATGAAATCGAGAGGATTAAGATGTCCAAATTTTTATATTCGGATGATTTGACTTCGAGATGTCCAAATGTTCAAACTTCACCATAGGATGATTTAACATTGGTGAAATCATGTCCAAGTATTAAGTTTTTGTTGACCATTAAATTTAGTTTCGCATTTGATGACACCAACAACGATATATCTATCTTAACTCAAATCGATTGAGTTGGGAAATGATATATTATAAGGACTTTGCATGTTTTAATAATGACAATGACATTTGAACATATTGGCTATCATCAATACAATTGTTACTTCAAATACGGTTTAATAATCTCTCCCGGTATCAAGTCTCCAAATATCAATATACCTTTATCACACTTCTAAAAAATCATTCTTAGTTGAAATAACCGATGTCCTTAAATTTAATGAAGGGAACTGGGACCACTTCAGAAGCTTTTATTTGGGAATGAAGAATTACCAAAATTTATATTTCACTAGACTACGTATTTATTTGATCTTCTTTTGATTATTTAACATATATTATTTTAAATCAAAAAAGTTAGTAATTATGTATAAATATAGGAAATGAATTTTATTTTGACACATTTTGCAAGGATTATTGCTAACAAATGAATCACACGTAAATTCCACTATCAATTAATACATATACCAAGCGCTAACTGATTGGCAGGTCCTACACTAGCTCTTATTGGCCAACGCTAGATAACCAATCCAGAACTTGTGGTAAAATAAGGTCACGAAGTACAAAGTAACATCAAGCTTTGCATTTTTCGGTGTACATGGAATGACCTCAGCATTTAAATGGAGGCCCCACCGATTCGAATAGATAATCATACTTCCAGTAATAGTGTTGTTGTTGCCGATGAAGAAATTTACCAAGCAGTGACCATGATGGCTGTTGTTATCATTATTGGTACTATCGGAAATACTCTCGTTATTTCTGTACTCTGCATCAAGAATTCTTCCGCTAATTCTCGATGGAACAGGTATCGCCGTCAGCAACGTAGCGGTGAAACAAATAATGCTGGAACAGGAGCCTTTGATAGAGATAAGACCTTGGACTTTTTTGTACTCGTCTTAGCTATATCTGATCTCTTCGTTTGTGTCGTTATCATTCCTTCCACAATTACAATCGAGATTTTTAAATATCGAATATCTATTGACTTTCTCTGCAAAATGTTCTATGTATTCCTTGTGGCCAATACAACATTTTCTTCTCTTTTAATCTCAACAGTGGCACTTGATCGATATCTCTTTATTTGCCAGTCTTTGAAACGTATCATAACGCTGATTAGAGCAAAAGTTCTTGTGACCACTTTAGCTCTTTTCTCTCTCGGTGTAGGAATTGCTGCGGGTTGCGCTGTTGGTATAAAGATGGAAGACGATGGAAAGGGTATTCAACATATTTGCGATGAGATTGAATATATTGATGGCATCAGCTATCTTCGAAAGAAACTATCGCAAGTTATCAAATATTTTAATCACGCCTGCTTCTTGGCCTGCATTCTCATTGTTATTGTCCTCTATTCTTGTGTCTTTTGGGCTATCGTGTCAACCCGTTCTCGTGGCCACAAACTCACGGTTCCAGTTTCAATTCACGGACCAAATGAAAAAAAGTCAACATATGATTCCAAATCCTCCGGCAATATTAAAGATTCGCGTCGAAGGAGATCCAGTGTTCCATCGAAATTTCGTCAGAAAGCCCAATTTACTCTTCAGAATCTCAGATCTGTTCTCATGCTTTTTATTATAGCCATTGTCTATATCCTAACGTTTGTAACATCTTTAATCATAGCAAACGCATGGACAAAAATGAACTTGGTACTCTTTTATCTTTACTACATTAACAGCGCTGCTAATCCCTGTATTTACGCTATATTTACGCCATCCTTTCGTCAGACCGTGGTCGTTCTTATTCGCAGCTGCTGTTGTTTAAAGGATCACATAACTCACCCCCCGATAGTTGGAAGAGATTCAAAACATTCTGATATTGGTTCTAGTATTATGCATAAAAACAGTCGAGACTGGAGCCATCTAAGAAGTAAAAAGCATATAAGAGAAGATGCTTTCCCTTTTATTACCAGGGAACAACGTAGAGCAGCGGCAGCTATGAGAGGCGGAGCGAACTCTGCTATCACAACATCACCCCCAATGGTATCAAAATTGGATGCAAGTAATTTACAACTGCCCGGTTAACTATGTATAATATATTTTTGTATAAAGATGTATAACTCTTTTCAATCCATTTATGGCTAACTGCCAATGTATTGCTCTAAAACCTGTATTCCGGCTGAGTTCAAAGTGCATTAACATGTTTTGCATACCTTATATTTGACCTTGATTTTTTCTTACTGACGATCACACGACCACTTTGTTTTAATTAAATGAAATCTTTGATCTACTTTGCTGAGTTAAGTTTACTTTCTAGGCCTTCAAATACAAACTAATTATCGTTTATTTTATTAACTATGTCCATCAGTTCAAATGCTTGATTTAAGCTATCCGTTTATTGAACATTTCGTGACATAATCGATCTGTAAATTTGTCTCAAATTATCCGATTTCCATTGTTATTATTGGACACTTATTCATCATACGAAAAAGCAATGTTATTGACTTTTTTCTACCCTAGTTGACAAACGTGATATTATTACAGGAATAAGCATGTTTTATAGTTTACTGAAACGCTTATGCGTAATTTTTGTCTGTCAAGGATTACATTCGCCATCCACCTAAATAAATAAGGGATTCCATGACAATTTAGGAAATTCAGACTTACTAAAGAAATTGGTCTTCGTAGATTTTGGCAGCAGTTAGATTAGGTTTGAAACCTTTAGAACTGCATGGTAAATTAGTAGCACCAAAACCGTTTAATAGCTGGGAAAATTTTAATTACTGAATTTGTCAAGGAATACGCTTTTGTTTGAGGGAAAACACTTGAATTGAAAAGTCACGGAGTGAAGAGAGGAGGTACATTTAAGTGCTTTTGGTATATAAATTACGAATTCAACATAGATTTGATCATGAGTAGGATAAATATATTCTTCAATAAACTTTATTATCAGACATTTTTTATGGCATTTGAATAGTCCTTATCCGTCAAGGCCAGCGAGTAAAAATAATAGCAGATTTTGTTTTTTCTTCGAGAGCTACGGTTTACTTTTATTATTATTCTCTTAATGAAATCCAGTATAAGTCCTTCTGATTGGAGAAGCAATTGCTCGCGAATTTATTAAGTTTAAAGGGTAATAGTAATAATTCTCCTATACTTAGATTTACAGAATTCGTAGTTGAGAAGAGCTATTAAAATTGATTTTTATCATTAACCTAGAGAGCACGGTGGAACCTGCTAACTTGTTTATAATATAGCCGGGCCAATTAAAGTTCATTCAGAAGGAAAAGTTACGAATATGAATTTCAGTAATTCGTATCAGTTGCAATTTAATGTCTTAATTAATCCCATGGATGTTTATTTAACTAATCATGACGAATCGATTTTGCGTATGCAAAACAGGTTTTCAACAGATTTGCATTGGATATATTTAAATATGATAAAATCGTAAATTTTTTAAATCTTGC
The DNA here is from genome assembly GCA_900708905.1 of Hymenolepis diminuta. Taxonomy (NCBI): domain Eukaryota; kingdom Metazoa; phylum Platyhelminthes; class Cestoda; order Cyclophyllidea; family Hymenolepididae; genus Hymenolepis; species Hymenolepis diminuta. The sequence continues at coordinate 171,435 of CAADRB010000019.1, forward strand.
CAGTATGTTTAATTTTGTTCTGTGTGTAGATTCTTAATGAACTGACTAATTATATTTATGTTCTGTTTTCAGATTAAAATTTAGGACAAAACGGAAAAGGCACAGTGAATATTCAATTGACAAAAGTGATTACTTTACTTTTTTGTTTATAAGAACAGTTCTGAGGCTTTAGCCGGGTTCAAGTGAAAATAGAATTAGTTATCCCTCATTATGGCAAAGTAAAAGTTATTTTTTTAAGAAACACAAATCCACGTATTGATAAGTCATTATAAACATAGCTTTAATTAGTTTATATCAATTTTAATTGCCAGCTAAAGTAAGAGAAATCTCAGCATTCTAATTTTAACCGTCAACTTATAATTTAGAAGTTTCTACATACGTAATCATGTTGAGGTAGGATAATAAATAATAAATTTAAAAGGTAAAATATTTAATAATTAGAGACGTCGGATATGTCGTATTGTTTTTAGATCTAGCATGGGCCAGGTTCTAATGCTTTATGTAATGCAAAATTTTGACGCCATATTCATGCAAACTCAATAAGAATTATTCAGTATCTTGAAGCTAGCATATAAATATAAGTGAATCACATTTGATTAACGAAACAATTAGTTAATGTTCGTATTACAAATACTGCTTGAACATAAAGATGTATAGCTTAAAATATGGCAGTTACCGAATGAAGAAGGTGATAAAATCTGAAGAATCCTTTAATGAAAAGTAAGATTATTTCCAGATTTCGGAATGCACTTTGCGCCACCTTGTACTTAACACCTTCAAGATAATTCCAGATTTAATTTCTGTTGAAGATTTATGCATTTTATTATTTATTTTACATTTATCATAAATATAGTTTCTGAAAAATTATTCTTAAAAGTGCTTATAGGCAAAATAGCAAAAGGACACTGTTTCTTTGGCAGGACTTCATTCCGCAGTTGGTTATTTCTCTTAAATTAGCAAGGTGGCTAAATTGCAATGAAATGATGGCATACAACATTTTTATAAGAGTCCTAAAAAAGGTTATATACTAATTGGACATGATATCATGATATATATATATATATATATGATTCTTATTCCTTCGCAAATATTTATTTCCTAACAGTGGAGATAAATATGTAAGACAATGAGAATATGCAAAGGTATAAGATAATACTGCTGCATTCTCTCATTCTTTCGTGCTGATTTAAAATGGCCAAATTAATTTCAGCTGGTGTAAGCATAATTTACTGCATTTTTTTATGGTACAAATTTAGCTGGGAAACATTAAACTGAAACAAATCTGAATATTTAATATTCTATGAAATGAGAGTTCTCTTGATGAAACTTGGGAGTTCAAAGAGGTATAAAAAGGAGAGAAGTGAATATGCAGATATTTGCAGAAAATAGTACATATTGTTAGTATTGTATCTGCAAAGCAAATCACGCGATAAATAAAACTTGATAAGTCCCGTTAAATTTAGCTTATATCGGACAAGATTTATACATACACCTAAAATTTTGTTGAAAATGGGTAACTTGTTCCTTTATCAAAAAGAAGACCTTGTATATATTAAATTAGCCTTTGCTAGAATTGTCATAATTTGGAAATAATGTACATTGTGGTGCAGTGGTTAATATGTTCATCTATTAAATCGAAGGTCACGGGTTCGATACCCATCGGTGCACACCCGTTAAGAGCTACGGCCAACAGCATAGATTAAGTCTCTTTGATAATGGGGTGGCAGAATTCACGTTTATTATTAGAGAGCCCCATGATACTGTCTCTTGCGGGAATGATGTTCGAAAATGTTTTTCTATATGCTCTCGGGAGTAGGTATATGAAAAGATACAGCCATTGTCTTTTTAACAGCAATGAAATTCTGGCTTTAATTCATTTCAGGGGATGTTATCATCAAGACAAGTTAAGTAAGACTGATAAAATTCGACTGCTGAAAATTTAATCAAGTCGATTCTATTTACTCGATTGTTAAAACAATGTCTCATAGGGACTCTGGCAAGAGCTATTGCAATCGGTGTTCTTAATTGCTGGTAAATAATTAAAATAATTAATTTGTAAAAAAATGAACCACCATTTTGCAGCACATATGTAACCGTTTTGAAAAATGATTATGTAACGGCAAATTGAATAGTAATTGCACCTTTTTTTGCGGAAATATAGGGTACACTTTTAAATAAAAATGCGAATTAAAGGAATTTATAATTAAACACAGTTCTCCTTCTAATTTCTCTAGCAAATACGTCCAATATAGATACTTAATAAAGCCAGTGCACTCAAATCGATATTTATAATAAGAGCAAATTAAATGAGCTCCTTTGCAGGTTTTAGTTAAATTACATTTTCTTAAATCTCATTCTTCCAGAATTTAATATATTCTCATACTAAATATATTAAACATATTTGTAAATCATTGCAGTTTCCTAGACCATTTACCCTTGGCAACTTTTTATGGAAACCAAAGAGGAGCTTTAATTTTTAATCATTTATCTCAGCAATACAGTTTACACGTTAATGTATTTTCTAAGAAAATTTAAAAATTTATGCTTGTTATTGTGCAAATTTAACAAATTAATTTGTTCATTGTATATATAAAAAACTATTGGATATTCCCAGCTTACAAGGATTTGCCAATATCAAAGTTAATACTAACGATTTTGAGAATGAAAATTAAGATTATGCGAATTTAATGCAACTTTTATTAAAGAAATTAGAAAGAGGTCAAACGTTTTTTAAGAGATATACAGTAACTTAATTATGTGTTAGAATGGACAATTTGATCATGAGATATGAATATCTTATTGATCAGTAGTAAAAAAAGTGCTCAAAGGGTGAATTATTTCATGAAAAAGTTTACTGTCAACTCGAATTCACAATATTACTTAGAGCATATATAACGTTGAAGAGCTCAGTTTTTATTTTCAGCCACAGTAAATTAAAACCAAATGCAATTTATCTTCAAGGAAAAATGCGATATTTCCAGGGATATATATAATTACTTAAATGATGAAAAAGAACATTTTTATTATCAAACATGATGTTTTTTTAAAAAATTGAATGTGATTACTCTAAAATTTATTTAAAATATTTCATTTTTAATTTTGCTAACAACTTTATACTTCAGGCGGTCCAGCTAGATTCAACTTGCATCTTAGATTTAGTGCACTTAAAATTAGATGTAATTGGTAAGATAAATAGTAAGGCATGAAAGTAAACCGGCTCTTGTGAAATCGGACGTAATGAGTTACACACTAGTGAGTGTAATGGCCAATCGCATGGGATAGGTTTAGGTTATAAATACGGGTACCGTAATTCGAATTTCACACCAAGGAGGCTCCACTTCTCATCCCCAAAGTAGACATTTAAAACACTTTCTAGAACATGAAAGTTATCATAATAAAACATGAGGTACAGCTTGTAAAATATTCCAATCTGTGAAACTTTCGTTTGCTAGGGGAGATGTTTTAAACATTCTAATAAACAAAGAATTTATAATCAGGAAATCATAAAGAGAAATTCACGTAGCAGACTTAATGAGGTTCAAAATGGACAGTTATAAATTAAATTGTTTTTTTTATTTAAGTAATTGGTCAAAGAAATATGTAAAATTTTAACTAAGCAATTTAAGATCCGTTAATTGCGTCTAAAGTTGGACTTTATTAATTATAAATATATAATGCGGATAATACCTATACTGGGATTGAATGTCTTAATACAGTTATCAAATTAATAGACCACAGGTATATTTGCATAATAAAAAATACTTGTTTAATTGAAGAAAATGAATAAATTGGTAATATAATTTTAGTTGTTTTAACTAACGCCGAAACGTTAGCGGAAGTTAATAAACGCAATCAGATAAATCTATTATATTATCATAATATCATCACAAATAATTCATTAAGGCGGCCTCAAGTGGAAGCTAAACAGATGTTCAGGGGAAGAAAGCAAAACTTGGATGGTAAATCCTACTACGAAGTTCAGCTATAACAGAAATGCGTGCGTAAGAGAGAAGCTGTATATGTATGGATTCTTGGTGTCACCGACCATTTGAAAAAAATTTAGATGAGAAGGCACTATCAGATTGATCACAACAAACCCGAATATGATCAGCTAACTGATAGGCACTTTTTTCAGTAGTTGGGTGCTATAAAAAATATGTGCAGAGAGGATGGCTGCGAAAAGGCATGTCATCTAGCTTTTTAATATGAAGAGTAAGATGATAAAACGAAAGGGATAAGTCTAAATGCGCTCCAACACGAAAAAGCTATCGACTTAATGATTCTAGGGCTCAGATAAAGTTAGGTCCTCCCAATCTCACAATTTCACTCCAACTCTCGTATAAAATTAAATATACTTCCTCTTTATGAATTTTCACGTGGACAAAAATTCGTAATTTAAAGAAACTTAAAACAATGAAAAATTGTACAACGAAGTGATAAAAAATTATTGCAATTGCAAGATGTTAATTATAACACTTTAATATCACATTAAGCCATAATAATCACAGTTTTCTAAAGATTTTGGAGACTAATGTAGCTATTTCAACGAGCTAAATAAATTTAAATACCGTTCACTTACTACCGTAAAATGGAGATGCAGAATAATTCTTGATCTTGACTTCCAGAGAGTATCGTGAATTTGCAAGAATAAGTTAAACAGAAGTTAAGTAAACAGTGTTACAAAAAATAATGGCTATTATATATAGAGTCGGCGTGGTTTCAATGCACGTCGTCGATCTTTAAAAACATCTTCTATCTTAGGTAATTCACATTACTAACGATAACTTAAAAAAATTATTTATGAAATAGATCGGTCGTACATTCTTGATCTTTGCCAATTGGGCTATTTATAAGAATATCAAGTAATAATTTACATAATATTTCACTGTCGGATTCTTCCCATTTTTGGAATAAAATTCCAAACATTAACAATTAAATGAAATTAAGTTAAATTTTGACATGTTTTGTTTTATGATTTCATAGAAAATTCGAGTATTTTGTTGAATTATCCGTTAACTGCCTTCCCAGGACTAAATAAAAAGGCAAATAAATCACGGAGAAATTAAAATGGGCATAAAATAATAAAAATCAAGCTTTACAGCTGGCTCTTTTTTATAACTTATGGAGAAGGAAATCTCATTTAGCCAATGGATTTTAAACTCACATAAACATAACTGACTGATAAGATGCATTCAGGGTTTTCAATATAAGATTACTAGATACCTTTAGAAAGATAGATTTGGATCAATGGGCATGCTTTAGATAGCACGAGATTTCTATGGCATTGTTTAGCATATTCATATCTGGGTGATTTCTGATTAAAATTAAATAGTGATAGTTATATCTGGAACTAAATACTAACATCAAGTAAGAAGGCGCTGTTTTCAGCCTTTGAAAGTAGAAATGAATTGGGGTGGCTAGACCAACTGTTATAATTAAATAAGAGTCTAATCAGAATTTTAGAGGACTAATAATGGGAATTGAATTTTAAAAAGTGAATATTTGGGAATTCGAATCCATAAAGCAAATAAAGCATTACTTGTGGAACTATCTATTCAATCTCCTCTTTCTATTTCTTATTGAACTTTACTGAACAGATTTCAGTTGCTGTCCCAAAATGAAAAATTGTATATGTGTTGCATTGATGCAGACTATATTACAATATTTTACTTTTGGAATTAATTACTTGACTTATCATATGGCTTAAAGGATCTTAGAGGGATATAGTAAATTGAAGTGGTAACCCTGACGTAATTATTAGTCAGGAGTTAATAAGCACTAGACATTATAAGCGAGATTTTTTTCAGTAATTTTGATAACAAATCAGCAGATTCGAGTTTTGATATGTGAACTACCGTTTAGTAAATATTGACAAATTCAATGACAAATTTCAAATAAAGTAAAACTTTTTGATAGCTAGACTGCGTCCTTAACATACTTTAATTTCCATCTCTTTGTTATTTGTTGAAGTTTACAGTTACTCGATTTCTCACAATGACAAATGTGAATTTGTTTGACTTTTCTGTAAAATATAATAACAGGTATTATTACATCAAAGTAACGCTTTTCGTTTGTATAAAGGAACAGAAAGCTTTACAAACAGAACATTTTTAACGAAAACTAAATTTAAATCTAGAATTGTCGCAATACTGGTATTTGGACAAAGATTAAGTCACGAAAGTTTCGTTTCATTCCTACGCAAAATATGTCTTTCATCCGTTATTGAAGAGTTCGCTCTAAAATTAAGACAAGCAGTTATTTTTCTTAAAAATACTTCGTGTAAAAAATATCTGGTAGATCTAAAGAGCTGAGATGTTTCAGTTTGAAATACATTAAAATAATTCGTTGTTGTAAATTGTAATAACAAGTTATTCCAAAAAATGTCTTATATTGTTTCAAATAATTGATGAATATCTTTTAAGTGTAGTTATATTTTAAGTTTAACTCTATTCTCCTTCACTTCAATTATGAGACTGACGAATCATTGGTCAATGCTCATAAAGTGTAAATATTAGAAAATATTAAAAATAAATTTCCCAAATAAAAATGATAATGAAAAAGATTAATTGCTCTGGAACTGTACTAAGGCAATTAAATCATTTAATGGCCCACTAGTTCTAAAAATATAGTTCTAAAATATAATATAAAAAACTTATTCGATTCAGTAAATACATTAACTACACTTCGATGATTGTAGAAAGACTGACGAAATCTCGATAAATGAAATGCCAGGTTTTTTCATAAAGAAGTGGTTACTCTGCGGATGCCTGAATATCTTACAAGAGCTAGTCTGGATTTTTTGTCAATAATGTTAATATTATTCTAGATTCCTCTTTATGTAGTAAACGTTCTAATTCTCGCACAATACTAACAATAACAATAGAACGACTACAGTAAATAATTAATAAAATGTCACGCATATATAGCAGTATTGCATTTATTAGTGAACGAGATGCAGTTAGTTCTCTCTCAAATAAAATTTTTTGAATCGGGTAGTTTTGGTTGTTACTTGTTTCAAGCCTTCGAATTTGAAAGTGGCGTCTAAAGCTGGCTACACAAGTAACTTCCAATACTTATTCTTGTTATAAATAGTGCCATTTCTAAAAATGACAAGAATTACTCAGTGTGGTTTTCTGTATACAACAGAGGATGTGCATTGATTAGCATTTTTCTCGTGAACTCTGATTTTTCAGAATTGAATTTTGAACTGAGCGCCACATAGTGGTATGTTTTCAAGCCTCCAAATTTCATAAACTAGTAACAGTTCATTTATTGTAAAAAAAGTTAATAATGTATTTAAAGCCAAAGCAAAAACAAGACAACAAAAGTTGTAGACATTCATTTACAAATATCCATCAAAATGACATTAATTGCAGAAAATTTTTTGCAAAGTTTAAACAGTTTAATATAGCGGGCTGTGCTATTTCGTTCCTGCATGATCAGATACGAAAAAAATTAACCGGCCAACATGCTGTAAATATAGTTGCCATAATCGCACACAAATTCAAGAGTCAAATGATAAAGGTTGAACTTCAGGACAACACAGAGTGGACTCTTCACTTTTAAAAATATAGACACCTTAACGCTCCAAGATTCAAGTTAAGTAAAAAATGCGATATCAGATCCTCATCTTCTGTTTATTGTTGAACCCTTATCATGTTTCACTTCTTACTGGAATCGTTTTATATTCCCTTTATTTAGAATCTTCCTATGATTTAACGTTGCATTTGTATTTGTTGTGCCATGAGAAGTAATAATGCAGCAACTGTATATTTACTTGTTCTTACTATATACTCTTTTAATTTACTTTGATTTCCCTGCTTTCTTCACTTTCGAAGACGAAAAGGCGTCACAGGCTGAAAATTACAGTTAACTGTGGACTAATAACGCTTTCGTTTAAAAGCTGAATTAAAAATAAAATTGTTGTGCAGTTGCGTAATCAAACTTATTTTTCCATTTTTTGTAATTTAAAACACTATTTTGACTGCATGAACAATGAAAAAGTTCAAAGTGGTTAAAATAAGTTGAAAAATTTTAACGGCAATAAACTAACAAGTGGATGAGTTATGTTAATCCTACTCTCACATATTACGTGCTAAATTTTAAAGCTTCAAAAAATTTTGATATCTAGATAGAGATATAGAAAGAAAATATTAAATAATAACATTTCAAAATAATCCCTTTAGACATTTTAATATGAATAGCTCAGAAGTAGTTTGTAAGTGAAAATTTTGATCCTAAGCACATGCAAAATTTTTATCAGCTGGTCGTTGATATCCAGGGCTAATAATTTAAAACAGGATAGACACTGCATTAAGCTATTTTGTGGAGGAAAAATCAGGTGTCATACAAGTTTTCTCTCAAATCCGTCTTCAAGATTTCATTCCCAAATTTGGAAAGTCTAAATGTGTCAATCTAGAATGACTTACGAAGCCTATTGACTTGTTTGATAGAGGTGTCTGGCGAGATCAATTGCAAATTAGAAATATTATCCCATTAATGAAATCATCTCACGAGTTATTAAACAATTTTTTCTGTATAATAGCATTTATAAAGATGAATTTTCCAAGTAGACAGTAAATGCTACTTACCATTTTAAAATAATATGAAAAAAATTCATCAATCGTTCAGTTATTATGACTTAAGATGATTGCCAAAATATGCATTATGAAAGATTAGATGCAAACAAGTATATTAAAAATGAATTTTTGAGTCTCAAAGGACTGATAATAAGCAAATTGAACATAAGATTATGAAAAGTCTTAGTCTAAAGATATCAGTATATTTTCTCTTAATTTAAGTCCAGCTAACAACTTTAAATTAGTCAAAAAACTGAAGTAGATGGGAAAAACAGGCAAATTTAAAGATCCTAGAATTATATATAATAATATGCCGTTACCTCGAAAAATTGCAAAATTTTATTCATTAGTCAACATATGCAACCTAATAATAAAACCTTTTTTTCAATAAACCAGAAGAAAAAATAATATTGTTATAGAAAATGTTTAATAACTTTTCATACCTACATTTTCTCATTTAAATCTCTTTTTTAAGCTGCTTCTATCTCGTAAGAGCTCAACTTGGAGTTCATCTGAAGTCCTCTACGCTTTTGACAAGTTCTTTTTAAGCAGTGTATCAGCTTTTCTGGATATCAAGAGCCTTAACAGATTTATTTTCTGGAACTTGGAAAATGTCCAACAGGAGATAAAATGAGATTAATGCAGGCTTTAATTTAGATGCAGCAATACATGGCTGCAAATACCCACAAAAATGCAATAATTTGCGTGCTTTCAATCTCTACTCGACTCCTCACCCTTTTAAGCTGTTCTTCTTCGTTTAAATGTAATTTCGAATTCATTTTAAGTTTTTTGGGCGTTTAATGAGCAGATCTGTTTAACTGGAGTTCTCTCTGACCTTATCCAATTTACTTGCTGGAAGTTTGAAAGTGTCCAATGGAAGGTAATGTGGAGTTGATGTCGGCGTCGATTTAGTTCCTACAATACGTGGCCACAATTAGTTTCTATCTCTGATCCAAACAGCATCACTTACCTGGGTTTCGTATATGACTTCCTCGGTCGTTCCAGCCGTCCAGGAGTAATCGAATCGGAAATCACAAATAAAAAAAGAGGTCTCTTTCATGAATTTAGCTGATTCATTTGTCTTGTCCTTTGGTATCATAGCATGGTTGATGGTTCGAATCGTTCTTTCCATTATTAATTCTGCAGGTGATTTACTGCCCACCATTGATGAGGAGCCGTACTGTAAGTCAGTAGAAACTCTCGAATGACTTCCTCTGTTACTCCTTCTCCTTTTCTTTCCAGCAATACCCTTTTGAACGTGTTGACAAATCACTCTGCCTAACCGTTTGATTGTGAGTGATATGGAGTAGTGTGAATGTGATTGATAGGTCTTTGTTTTCAGTATTCTTCGAAGTGCGACGAACAGAACAGTGTTCCGCTGACTGACACTATGGTTTCTGGAAAACATGAGCCGTGAAAATGCAGCCAACGACGCTGATGGTCGCTGCATTATTTGTTGACGGCATCGATCTTACTTCTGGTCACTTGAAGTGTGAGTCCATCAATACTAAGTAGACAACGTCACTGGTAGGACCAGCAAAATTAACATGCACTCTACTCCATGGTGTCTTGGATTTTTACGTGTAGGGCTTCTAGTAGCATTTTGAGATTTGAGACAGTCCTTAACAAGCAGTTGTTTTTGTCCATTCCCAGCCAGTATATGTACCATCTTGCTGACGTTTTCCTGCGATTTATTCCTAAATAATTTGAGTGAAATTGTTGAAAAGCTCTTTGCTTGAGTGCGCTGGTATGACAACTCTCTCTTTAAACATCAAACAAGAGTCAATATTTGATAATGTTTTACGAAAGTGGAATGGATCCAACAACTCTCCTTTTAAGAATGAGAATGACCATTTAAATTTTCACAAATTACAAGGTTTCCTTTACGCTTGAGCCTTCCTCTGAAGCGTGCTTTATTTCTGCAGCTGTGGCAGGAATATTCCAGACAGGATCGCCTAAAATGCACAGTACATCCTTAAAAAGAGATACGCTGACAATAACGGTTTTTTCCATAGAAGCTTTATTCGGATTCGCAGTTAACCGTGATTACTCGTCAACTTGTCGGATATTGATTTCAAAATTACATACTGTTAAAATATTGCCCGGCCATGAAAATGATTTGCCGAATATGTTGGAATGTCTTTCATGGAAACAAAAATCGACAACTTAGCTTTACAGCCTGTCAGAAGAGTAAATTGGCAACCGTAGATAAATTTGTGGATCTTCTTCATGGTATAGGTAATAGTAATTGCTTCTTTCTCAATTTGCTCGCCGTTCTTTTCTGCTGATACCAGCGATTGTGATGCATAAGTCACAAACTTCTCTGAGCCATCTGGAAAAAATACGCGAGATCACTTCTCCATCGTAATTTATAGGAAGTGTTGCGATGACTGTAGGAAATTCTGGATTATAATGAGTCAGAAGCATAGTTCAGCATCTCAAAAGCTTTTTTACAGTCGTCATACCGGTGCCAAGCAATATATTTCCGGAGGAGGCTATTCGACGATCTACAAAATCAATGCAGGTAGAAATCTGCTGTAGTGACTACTTAATCTCAGAAATGAACGAAGAGTTAGGATATCAGTCGAGGATGGCATATTCAAAATAGCTGAAACTTGTTCGAGATCAGGATGATTATCTTCCGAGTCAAAAATAAAGCCAAGATATTTGCTGCCTTTCAGGAAAAACTTACTGCTTTCTTGTCTCAGATGGAGCCCATATTCAGTAACAAACAATTCATTTCTTTATTTGGCTCTTTCTCAGTTCTCCGAACCATTATTCTATTGTCCAGATATATAACTGAGTCCTTTACTATACTAATCATACCGTCAATAATACGTTGAAAGATAGCGAGGGCAGTTTTTGCTCCAAACGGAAGTCATCTGAATCAATGAAAATCCCGACGCGCGTTGATGACTCGATATTCACGACATTCTGGTTTGACCTTAACATGCATATAAGTCTCTAATAAATCCAACATCGCAAAATATGTTTCACAGTTGAGAGTTGCAAATATACCTTAAGCTATGGGAAGAGGATGGTGGTTATCTTCAAGAGGTGCATTCAGACCGGCTTAATATGAATGAGATAAGTTTACACAGAACGCTATATCGTTATTTTGGGAAAATCTTCTTTAATAAAAATAAAACATAATATTAAAACATATTTTTCATAGATTTCAGGAAACCATGTATCAGCTCTCGGCAGTGGTATGTAATGTGATTCCAGTTGGGAATCACAGAAAGAACGAGTCAGGTCACTCTTGTCGATAATAACCGGGACAGGTCTCCTCACTCTTCATCTGTATCTATCAAAACATAAAATGTATATGGAAAAGTTTTTTTCTAAATACGTCAGTCGTGTTTGTTCGGCAATGCCCCCGTGTGATGAGTGACATCTTCTCAGGTGAGCGCACACCGGATCTCTGTGGTAAGATACTGCTGAAGATATCGTCATTTCCTGAAGACCATATATTTATTGATATCTACTGTCTAAAGCACAGCCGAAATAGCAATTTAACCATGAGTTTTGAGCACCTAGTATTCTGATTTTGTCAAACTGGATTCTCCTCCACACTATTTTTCATTATTAACTGTAGAGAAACACTTCTCACCAAAACACGTTGAATCTGTGACACGTTTTTTAATGAAGTCTTCGAAGTTGCTTGATCATCAACTGTCATCTACATAAACTAATCTGTCCAATCAAATTAGTTGGTATTTTCTTCTTCCGCTATTTGTTTATTCATTTCTCTCTAGTATTATCTTTTGTCCTTAATCTGCCAGTGTCTAAATTAATAATTTTTAATTTGCTTTTAAGTTTCTTACAAGATTATTTGGTAAAGTGTTGGTCACTAATTAAATTCATTTTGCATACGATTTGCATCAGACCTTATCACTCATCTGATTGTTAACGTTCACGGTTTACATCTGGAATATGCCCACCCTTATAATGCAAGTTGGTTTTAAAGTAGAAAGTTTAAAAATTGTTATAAATTTATTCCAATAAATATTTCCCCATGAGTATTCTTTTGTGTAACTTAATGACATTTCGTTTCCTCATATAGAATATAGAGATAATCAGATTTTTATAATTAAAATGCGCGATTTATTTTCTCAAGTGTGGGGCAAATTAGAATCCATTTCTCACTAACAAATCAAATCAATTTTTCGGTGTTACACAGTTTCAGTATATTTTGTCAGAAATTTACATTTCGATGAAAGGAAGTTGATTAAAATCCAAAGAAATGCGGAAAGGAATAAAATACTTAAGCGCACCCCTCTGATGATAATGATGATGAAAGCTGATGGAATTTCTGTTGACTACATCAATATACAATTTTGATAATTACGAAATGGAATAACTCATTCTTGTCATTTGGCACATCAAAGAAAAATCCGGACGTAAATTTAATCATCTAATTAAAAAAATCAATTATTTTGAATTTGCAAATACATTAGTCTCACTGCATTTTATTATTATCCACGCATAAATTTGTAAATAATAGGATGTATTTGTGTGATAGCCATCCATTCGTGGGTGTTATCCCGATCACACACAAAATATAAATATATATATCGTGATGTTTTTATAACACGCATAATCATAATACAACAAAAAATTTCCAATTGTGATCCAAACTGAGCCGTTGAATCTGCAAAAAGAAGGGCGATCGTTACCATATTTAAATTATTCGTATCGTGCTTTTTATAAAAGAATAATACTAGAAAAGAAAAAAGGTAAATAATACTATTAACGACCGTGTTACTCACGATCTCATCAGCTTTCTGGTAGTTCACATCATAATCCAGCGGAATTGAAGCGTACTTCTGCTAACAATGTTTTTTCCTGCTGACCTTCGCCACACTACAAGATGAGGCGGAGGTAAGACAATGCTAAACAGAGTTTATTTTGAAGAGAATCAGAGATCGGGACAAAGAAAGAGGTGCCTTGAAGTATGCAGCAAAGTTGTATCGAAGGTGGATTTACAAGGGAGTATACCCATGATCCATTCACGACTTGACGTTGCTCTCAAAGTTGTTTGTGGGGTTTCGGTATGTGATCCGAACGGATATGACAACATTGGTTTTGAGGTTAAATAAGGGGCCTCATTAAATTACAACGAGTATGATAGCAGGGTTTCGAAGCCAAATGAGGGAAGTCTTGAAAGTTAGATACCACAGCATCATCGATTACCGCTTTAACTCTATAATTCGTTCATAAAAAAACTAATGTAGTAAAAAAGGCAAATACCGTTAAGGCGCATATAGCTTGTTATTTGTAGTTGAGAATTTGTGATCAAATGAGAAAGCAGGACACCAATAATCAATAGGTGAATGTACCTAGATAGGTGGGTCAATATGTCAGTCAAAATGAAATATTACTCCTGACTTTTAGTTTTTACTGCATGATTATTTTCGATAAAATAAATTGTGAGGAAACTATTAGTTCCCCCAGGATTTCAAAAAATCTGGATCATTATTTTTTTTCTTCAGTTGCTGATTTTCTATGGTTTTGAAAATCGATGAAGGTGATTATAGGTAAGTTCGATTTAGACATTATTGTCCTCATGACAATAACAACAATGCCATTGTTTTGAAAGGCTCATTTATAATGGGAAACAAATAAATCATGTTCGATGCACAAGTTCGTTTTTACTTATCAGATTAGTCTGTAATTTTCACAATGTACATAAATCAAATAAACATAAGCTCTTAAAATTTTTCCTGTACAACATTTTTACAACCTATATTTTTTTCAAATTCTAAGCATTACAATTTCAATTGGAATTGGTGAATCAGACATTTAAATTACAATTTCTGTGGTATTATAATATGCTTTATTAAACAAATAAATGAAAAGAAATCACATGCGTTCTCACAATTTACTTATAAATGCATGACGTTCAACTGAAGGTGCTATCTAAGTTGAATTTGTACAATATTCCCTCAATAATGAATATTGTTTGTTTTTGCAACATTAACAGCTCTTCATGGAATACGATGTTTGACATGTAGAATTGATCTAAATATTGGAATGGAAACTGTTTAATAGGATTTCACTTAAGTGATCGAAGATGAAGAAATTTGTTTGATTTTAACAGGTGCAAATTTTTTGATAACTGAATAATTGGTAAGATTAAATTGTTTCAAATTTGGACATTTAGACATATTTGGATGTCTAAGGAATAGTCGATAGGGCAGTTGCTCGGTGGTTAGAAAAGTTAATATCATGAAGTGACAGAATAAAAATGGCAACCATTTCAACTTGTGTTCATTATTACGTGAGGACTGTGAGGCACTTGTAAACGTTTCATTTGGTTGGAACTTCTTTTTAAAGTTGACTGGATAACGGTAATACTATGCTTCGATTTTCAAGTTAAAAGGTTTAATTTCTTTGTAATTATACTCCCGCATTTCAAAACTATCTTTATACAGTTGTATTGATAGGAGACCTAATTTCACAGTCACGGTTTGCATGCCCACCACATGGTGCTAGAGCATATTTGACTCAGATATAAGAAGAGAGACATGATAGATGTGCAGTTTATTCAAGTCTCTATTATTTCAAAATTTTTGTTCATTTGTACCGTTAATAAATATCACTTTTAATTAACATTATTGTAATTGCTTTTATCTTAATTGAGTAAAGTGTGTGAATACAAGTCGTCTTCATATTATTTATGCTAAAGATCAAACACCGCGTCTTATGACAGTTTGTGTCTCGACTTTCACGTATGAACCCCCACATCAATAAGGTCGCTGAGGTATTTGATACTACCTGTGGGCATTGGCCAGACAAAATAAAAGCTCTGCAGCTTTGAGCTTCGTTTTTCAGCCTCCATTAGGAAAGTCACTTCAAATTTATCCAATAAAGGAGGCAGGTATACATCCGGAAATGATCAAGTTTGAAATACTGGGCATTGACCCCATTCGCAACGTAAATATTACATAATTGTGCATTGATATACACTAAGGGATTATTTTTGAAGGTAACTTAGTTTGAGATGCAATTTTTATAACTAATTCGAAGCGGTTTCTGGGCTACCCAATTTCGAATAAATGCAAATGAGTGGAAACCTTTCTATGTTAGAAGATGGCATCTAACTGTGCAGCCTACAAAACCTAAGTTCAAGCTAATCGCTAATTTCTCAAACACATCGGGCCAAAGGTGACGTAGATGGATTGAGAATAAATTACAATTTATGCTTTAGGTAAAGCTTTCCTAGATAATGTAATTCTCAAGTTCTATTTCCCCTTAATACGACCGATATAAAATTATCCACTTTACCTATCCATTTTACCTAATAGATTTCATTTGCAACTTAAACCAAATCAATATAAAGGTTGTTGCGGAGACAATATCTAAAACATTTTCATCAAGGTAGCAACAGTCGGAAGTGACACTTACTTCACCAATTATAAATACACCAGAAAGTATAATCTTAGGAGAATATGCGACTGTATAATGTGTTCTTGAACATCATGGGCAATCTCATATTTTTATAGGCAGATTCATAATGAAAATATTTAATTAATCATCATTTGTCTATCCTAGATAATTACAGTTAAGTCTGCTAATACTGCTAAATGATCTTGCAGCGGGAAAATAATTTTGGATCTGTTTCATTTATTACTTTTTACAGATAATTTGTGACTAGATCAGACACAATTAATCAGCAGTTTTGCGTTTTCAATGGAATGCGCCGGTTTATAATAGAGACACGGTGCGCATATCTGGCTTACTCATTAATCACCTTAAACATTATTTACACTATTACTATAAAGTCCATTCTAACTAGAACAAGCGGCTGAATAATGATATGGAGTAAATGTTATTTAATAAAACTTTCTAAAAATGACGGTTTAATCTTACTATTTATTGGCAGAAATAAAAGGGTAGTTGAAATTAGTTGCTTCTTTGTAATTTATTCTCTTTCAAACTGTTATAACTTAAATATATTTAGGAATGACTTTAACTGTTAACTTGTTGACAAGTTGACGATATCGTACATTTAGAACCAAGGAAAATAAACGAATGTTTTGCCTGATTCACATAAACTGAATGCTTGATCAGAGTAATCTACAGTTTAATTTTATAATATTATGTGTATTTATTTGAAATATTTTATTTAAAAATTAGTTTTCAATAATTTTTGCGGGATCTGTTAATGACTGACTGTTTCTGTGACCTGAGTTATTGCTATCAGACGTCTATCAAAACTTCTGTGAAAGCTTCCTCCCTTTCAACTCATTAATCTCCTATTAGATTCTTATATTTTTATTTAACTGTTTAAATTGTCAACCGATTCTATTTGTAAATAACCGGATCTTGATCACACAGTTACTTGGCTTTGTTCATTCCAAGTCCTGCCATTCAACTCCTACAGTCGGGCCTTTCAGCGAGCTTTCATCTATCTGCAGCTCCCCCTACCTCCCGCACCTGCAGCCTTCTTCCTGTTAAATCATGTTAGAAATTCATTTTTGCTTATTTTATGTCTCTTTTCTTACTTGTATACTTTTATATACATAATATTTTTTCCTGAAAGTAGAAAGATGATCTCCAGATCATTTGACATTAATGTATGTTTAACAAATTTACCTAATTGCATGCTGGTTAATCCATTTGAACTCAACCTTCAAATTTAATAATGAGTAATTAAATTTGATTGAAAAATTATCAGAAAAGTTGTATGGAGTTGGCGGGAGATGAAAGTTTCGCAAATGATCATAAATTCTTAAAATGCTGGAATCTAAGTTCCATTGTAGATGCTGAACGTTGTAAAATTCCTCGGAGTGAGAATGAATGAAGACTAATCAAACTTATTTAAGATTCATTGGGCTAGAAGGTGAAATTAAAACTGTAATTGATAACAGACGGGATTCTCTTTTCCCGTAATCTAGACTCTCTATTAGTCTAGTCACCATTAGTCTTATAAGAGTACACGTACACAAATTTAGCAAAATCAAACTATTCATATAATAAATCAATGTTTCTTCTAGAATTCATACTATTTTGATAAAACCGTATGTAGCTTATTGGGAAATATTTACAAAAGATCCAGGAGATACTATAGATAATTAGTCAGGTCTCAACATTGGAAAATATTTACAAACCTTTGGAGAAGAACCAGACTGATAAGTTACCATGTCCAAAATCCAGATTTCTGAAAATCACACTCTGTTACAAATACATTCTCAAAATATTAAAAAAGAATTAATTAATTAAAGATTTCCAAAACAAGGTCTTGAAAAATATATTTTAAGATCCCGTGTACTCGTAGTCCATTTGGAAGTGAACAGTTTGAGCTTGCAAAAATGCATTATGGCATCCAATAGATATATTACTAGAAGTTTCAGTTTTAACCCTTTCTTTGAAAAGCTTTGCTTAAAATAATCAAATTCCAGATAGAAGAAGAGAGACGACATGCAAATCAACCGACTGTTATTTAGACATATGATGAAAAAATGGCCGGTTGGTTGATGAATATTGGCAGTGAGTCCTTCGCTAGTGATCTTTCATATTCTAGTGCAATCATAGAGATCCAATGATCAACAGTGTAGTGCATGAGACACGAACTTACGACCACACTTTAAGGTTATTCGTGCGAGTGCACCAAAAACATTCACGTAGGCTTCTTACTAGCAGGGTAATGTCAACTTCGACTATCCCATAGGTGAAAATGAAAATAAAAAATCTAAATCTTCCTTTTACTTTGAGTTGCAATTTCAATTTTGCTTAAATTAAACGTAATTTGTTCCTCTTCTAAGTGATTTGACAAATTGACATTTGTGAAACCGTAAAATCACAAGAATTAGGTGGGCGCCATGGCGTCATTCACTGTATGGGAGAGTTAATCATTAAATAGCATTTTTATTTGTGGTATACGGGTCCAAAGGGGCCTCATATGCCACTTTTATTATTTCTAACCTATCATTTGACTAATAAGAAGTCCGCCTTAAGTTAGGTGGCTATAGTGAACTCATCCCTTTTCGGCAAAATCGGTTTTCGTAATTTGATTATCGAATTTTTCCCAGTTTATTATCTTCTTCATGATTGTAGTTGGAATTATCCTCCGTGGTCTTTAAGCAGTTTAAAATTTTCTCCGTTATCTAACATTTGTCTTGCAAGCTGTACTACTCTATGAATCACTTGATTAAAAACTTGCTGCTTCTTCTCTGTCCCTTCTAAACAGAGCCAACGCTGTTTCATTTCGTCTTGTGGTAGTTGAGTTTGTGCAACAGGAATTAACTTAAATCGATGTTTTCCAATCTAGCTCTTCTCTTGCTGCATGTGTCTCCATTTAATAACCTATTAATTAACACGTCAAAATTAAAGTGACCTAGGAATGAGTGATGAGCAGAAATAATTAAGTTCTATCCATTAGGATAAACTAATCTCGGTATATTTTCAATTTACTAAACCGAATAAATGATTCGAATAAGTTCTATTTGAGCATAATAAGGGTGACTTTCATTTTGTCTAACTTAATCGACACTTTCAATATTTTTCGACACTGAAATTTTAACTGAAGTCAAAACTCGCCATTGTAATGTAGGAGATATCACATTTGCATAAGGATTACACTTTGGATCATATCCTATTTCTTTTATGTTCTAGAAAATGTGCTACTCAAATGATGATGAAGTTTGTTTACTCAGATTCATGGTTGTGTGGAATAAAAGAGGGTGTATCCTCTCTCTTGAGCAAGCAATAAAAAGTTATGCACCACAGTTCTGTGTTTCCCTTACCCATTAGACATTTGTATCTTAAACACTTTCGTCAGTCGATATATATCATAGGCTTTAAAGTGAGTCATAGGAAAAGGCATTGCACGCTTTACTTTATCTGATAAACGTACAATATATTGACCACTTAAAATATTAATTTCAGTCGGTTAAGAGTGAAATGGCAAATAACTGCTTAGTTTATGCTTTGTCACGAGGACAAGTAAAGAGCATTCCATAGGGAATCTGAGAGCGGTTTTGATATTCTTACCAATGTGAGAGCGGGTCTCCCGAAAGTCTTGACAAAACTGCCATTGATTTGGCAGTGGATCGATCTTCTATGGTCACTTATGTAAAAAATATCCCTTTGCCCAATAAGAGGAATCCTCATAGCCCCGGTTTTGAGTAGAGAGAAATTATTGGGAAACCTAACTGATGAGACATTTTTTATAACACTCCGTCTTGTTGACCCAGATTAGCCCTTGCTTGCTGGATTTGCACAGTTTGGCATCAGTCTTTTAGCCACTGACTTGGGAGACATCCACATTGATGAATGCGTCACTGACGCAAGATTACATGAAGAATTGAAACCCACTCCAAAGCCAATGCATTGTCAATCACCGGGTTATAGGACGGAGTACGTCTGCTACGTGTGATAAAGAAAGGGACTGAATTCGGGGTCTGTTTCACATAGTTTAGACCTGTTGCTCTTTACAGAAGGCGATATTCTAATCACATCTCAAACTTATTTCTAAATTTATCGATTTGAGAAATCGCCGCAAATATAATGAGTGACACCTCAACATCTTCCCTAGCAATTATATCTAATCTGGTTTCCCTAGCTGCAGCTATACATACTAGTACAAAAGCATCGTGTTGACATTTCTATAAGTAAAACAAATTAAATACTAAAATCAGAAATCATGAAACAATACATGAAGAAATATCTTTTTCTTAAATTGAAGTTATAAAGTACAAATTCCGTATACTTTGCCATGACTTTATGCTTGTTGATCGAACCTGCATGCATTTAAAGTTCATCTAAAATGTACAATCCAAGTTTATTTAAGTTGCATCTACGGATTTAATGTACCCAATTGTAAATTTCACTCCGTAATAGTTGAACTGGATCAAAGTTGGAAAATACTCAAAAAATACACGCTTTAAAACTTTGAAATTGTAGAATTTGGCGATGACCTTTCAGTGGGGTGGTAACGGCATAACCTTGAAATTTTAATTGCAACCTTATTTGGGTCGCAACGCCCGTCATTAGCACACTTCACACCAATCGCACGTAGATCTGTTTGACCAAGGCCTTCGTTGAGAGCTCCTTTAAAACTAAGGTCACATTGGTAAAAGAAGCAGTAAGAAAATTAAGTATTACTTGGTCTGAAGCTACAAAGTCTATGAAAATGTTCGCGGAAAGAATGGTAATGTTTTACCACTTTCAATAGAATTACTTGAATTTCAGAAATCAATTTTCGCTTGCCTTAAGTCTTGAAAAAGACAAGAACACTTGAAACGTTACAAATCAGAATGCCATCCTCAATGTTGACATCAGATTCAATGCTGGTCTCTTTACAAGACCTTTTGAAAATCAACAGCATACGTTCTCCCGGGCCGTAAATAAAAGGATTCAAGATCCGGAATACTAGAGACCAAATCTTCTACCTTTCCCCAAATTATTTCCTCTTCGCAGTGGCTATGTAGCTATTTGTGTGAAAAGCATAATATATGTGATTTATTAATTATTGGATACAGATAATAATTTAAATGGAGTTTTATATGCACAGCAGTTTCGCACCGTTTCGAAGAACGACGGCAGTGAAATACGAAACCTGACATTCTGTCATAGGAATTGTATAATAAAATACAATATAATGGATTAAAATTTAGACAGATAATTAAAATATTCTGATATTACAATAATCAATAAGCTCGAGATAATAAATGTCAAAATCTCGAAAGTAGATGATAGCCGAGTGTATAGTTGTTTAGATCATTCAAGGTGTAGACATTTAGGGCGGGTAGCGATCATAAATTAAAAGTATGAAAATGTCACTAGAAATCAATTGAACAAGAACTTTTCATACTTACAGCATAAGTTGAAAATGCTGCGTCTCGACAAAACAGATGCATCATTTTGTTATAGCCCTCTGAATGTAGAAATTTCTTTCATAATTTCATGTATTACGTATTGGACATAGCACGCAAAGACAAAACACACTTTTGAGCAGTGGAAGGTCAGTCATATATAGGTCGTCGTTTCTCACATGGATTTGATCATGCGGGTCGACACTGGTAGACTGGTTAACACGTCTTGCATTTATTATAGTAAACTATTTGGAAGGTGTAGGCAATCAAAGTTAATTTAAAAAATTTAGTTTTGAATGAAATTTCCAGAATTTTAATTAATAATCCTATCGTTTAAATAAATTGATAGCTGTTTTTTACTTTCAACGGAAAGTAAACTTTGAACTTTATTTTCTTCCAAATTAGTGGTGAGACTTGCTGTCATATTCAACTCTTTGCACTTTAGATGGAGTAAAATAACAGAATTAAAATTTTCGAAATGTTTTACCTGAAGGTGGTTAGGTGACGTAGTCGTTATTGAGTTGGTATTCGAAGTCAGAGGTGTCGGGTTTGATTAGTCAATGGTTAACCACACTGGTTAATAGAAATTTTGGCGGAATCCGAAGTTCACACTAGGGAGAATCTGTAACATTACTTCTTTACACAAAACGCTTTCCTAAAAATGTTTTAAGCAACAAGACTTGTTCCAGATTATCATCGTTACATTACGAAATTGTTATAGATTCCCTAAATTTGGGTCTTCTCTTTCATCCACCATCCAGACAAATTGCAGATTGTAGCAATATTGCAGTTGCAAGTTAGCTTTATAGAGCTCCTTTACTTCAAAGTTATGATTCTAAGTTTGATCGATTTTCTCAAGTTGAAAAAATACTATAACCTGCCCCGAGCCAAGGGTCATAACATACGCGTGTCTACACGAATTTCGGTGTTGCACCGAAACTGAAACCAGTAACCAGTTTATTTTTTATGCTGAAATCAAAATAATAACATATATTATATAAATTGGACTTTCAAATTTTTAATGATATATTTGCTAAGAAGGCGAGTTAGTTAAAATTCAAAGGTTTGGCTCCCAAAATGTTGGACTATAACCGTTAAAAATACGTGATTCTAGGAAATTATTGTGGAAGATCTCTGAATAACGAATTGACAATAATACTTTTCATTGAAATCAAGAGATTTCATATTCATAAATAACTCTTACTGCGGCTCTTGTTTATTTGAAATTTATTTGGTAGTGAAATAAATTAAATATCTACAATATTCGTCTCATATCCGTTGCCTGGCTTTAGCCGAAAAATTATTATTAACATATTTCCTAACCAAAAATCTTGTAAGAAAAATATGTTTTTAATTATTCGAGGTCGTTGATTTCCTTAAGAGTATTCAGATTCAGTTAGAGGTTTGATTTTTCTACTCCGCCTTTTAAAGTAAGAAGAAAATGTTATATAATCATAGTCGCCGAACACATAAAGCTTTCTTTGAAGGTTCTTTTTAAATTCTATGAGTAGTTATAACCAGGAAGTTAAAGTCTTTAAAAAAGATGGGTTTGCTTCCTTTCCCTTCTTGAAAGTATACCTTATTTCCGTTTAAAGAAAATTAGCAATTTATTAAAATATATTAAAGATTTTTAGAAATGCACATCAAGCTTTACTGAATGCATCTCATAGAAAACTTTGCTTTCCACCGTTCCGATCCCGTATTATAAATCAGATGATATTTATTAGCCCTTTTGAAAAAGGGAGTAACAAAGATGTGATTTGGAAGGGGAAACATGGTTTTCAATACAGCTTTTATGGGAGAGCAGGGTGAGGATGAACTTGAGGATTATGATCCTTAGCAGAAATTTTCTCATAGAAGGTGTTGCGACTAGGGTCACGTTACCATTAAAATCTGCATTCTTTGATATTTTGAGGATATTTTCTTGGAGTATAGCTTTCAAATAGTGAATAAAATTGTTACTAATGCTGACTTTTAAGAGCAGAGGTTTGATTTCATTTGACTTTTCTTAATCTCAAAGTTCAAAGTTTCTGCTTGCTTACACCTGAAGAGATCAAGTTCAAAAGATTAGATGAAGGCACCCCTTAGATATATTAGAGTTAGATAGCTGGTAGTTGATTTTTCTTCGTATTGCTAAAATAGTAGAATGGTACTAGTGTATCTAATTTTAGTACAGTGGAAGTCACCGGAATAGATGAATTATCGTCCAGCTATTAATCACATGACATTTTCAGTGTGATTGTCTATGATGTATGCATAATGCAATTTGCGCCACAGCTGAAGTAAAAGAAATATCAGATTCTTTTGAAACTTTTCTTATATTTGCATTTGGTTTAGTGGCGCAATGCCTACACCAATGCTTAGAGCGGTGACATATATGCTTGACAAACCTGACTAGGTCATTGCATTACTGTTGACAGAAAATGGAATAACTGTACAGGTGCAGCTGTATCAGTGCTTCCAATGTTTATTTATTCATTCTCTCTTGAAAAGCATAGAAATACATGGCCCAGAAACTTTCCATATGGCAATTTAAA
This sequence comes from Hymenolepis diminuta, assembly GCA_900708905.1. Taxonomy (NCBI): domain Eukaryota; kingdom Metazoa; phylum Platyhelminthes; class Cestoda; order Cyclophyllidea; family Hymenolepididae; genus Hymenolepis; species Hymenolepis diminuta. The sequence goes on from CAADRB010000019.1 coordinate 195,372, forward strand.
ATCGAAATATATTCATTTCTTGTAGACTCAAAACTATAGACCATCGGTTATGTTTTATTTCGTGCTATTGCATAGTATTTGACGTTATCGATTTGAAATCATTCTATATTCGAATAATGAACAAACGAAGTTTGTGATATTTCGGAATTGTTTTTTGCGTATAAAATTAAAAAAAGAGGATAGAAATAACGCAATTTTGGAAACTTCACCTGTTGTCATTAACACGCTGGCTTTTGATTAAGGTGGATAAGTTCAGAGCCAGAAGAGAAGCATAAGATCTGCTAAATTTATCATATCACTAATTTCTATATTACTACCTCTTCCTTAAATTAATAATTGTATGCAATGATTGGTTTACTGATAATTTGGTCTAATTTTTTAATTAATGACGGATGTATATGATATGTAATTTATTTTTCACAAACATTATTATTGTATAAAACTATACATAAAAAGGGTGTTCGAATGATCAATTAGGTAAGTCAGTTCAATATCATATATAACACAGCTTTTTAAGGTATTTTTTATTGTGCTATTTGAACTTTTCTTAGAATGCTTCTTTATTCCTTTCTACACTTTATTTATTAATTTTTGAGTGCTTTACAAATATGAATGGTTCCAGTTTTAGTCAGAGTTATATATTGAATCAAACAGTCACTAAATCTAAGACGGTAATTTATTCTGATTAATAAAATGAAGTTTACCCCTAAAAACCCCAATATTTGTCTGGTCATTCAAACCGATATATCGATTTTCTTTTTGCCTTATATTTATTAATATTCCACCTCCAGTAAAACTATTATGAATTAGTCTGCAATCGCTTCTCAAGAACGTAAAGTCTCTGTCAAGATAAACTAAGCTGTTCCGGGCACATTCATTTGGTCAAAATTGGCAAAATTTGATTCCTTTTATAAAAAAAGATTAAAATTAATTGCAAAAAATCAGGGATTGAAAAGACTAAACAGCATTACTTATTGCATGTCAATAGGATGGTGACGAAATTCGATTTTCTTTAACATAAAAATTCCAGGATGTCTACTATTTTTCCATAAGGAGTTCCAAGGAATACTTTGTTGGAGTTAAGATAACAACTCACGATTCGCAGCTAACAAATTACAACAGCAATAACAGACACCAATTCGTAGCTGTTTGAATAAGAGCTAACAACAATCGTGGAGCAGAATACCAAAAGTTGATTAGGCCAAAATGTATTCAAGGCAACCACAACTAGTACGAAGCGACTCAAGTGACTGCTTTATGTGAGTCACTTGAGTAAGGATGCGCAAGAGCATGGGTACAGATGCAATGAGGAGTGAAATAAGGCCGTTATAGAAAGGGACAATCGATTGGCACGTTTAGTATAGTATATCAAGGGAATGAATTTTATTTAAATAATTAAACGATTTGTTGCATCATGGGACTTTATTTCATCTTGTATTTTCAGCAGTTGAAAATATGGGCCCTAGATTTAGAACTAGAAAACACTGTGATAGAGACCATGTAATCAATAATTTTAGACCAAAATAACTTTAGGCTATTTATTTGCTTCTGTAAGGGGCCAAATACTATGATTACTAAACACAGTGCTACAAAGAAAAAGACGCTGAAAAAGCTTAGTTAAAATGGTACTTTAATAAGATATCGGCGAGAAAGAAAAATAGAGGACTTTAATAACTGAAAGTAGGGGAGCTGCAGATACTGATGAGCTGACTGGGCAGCCTGAAAGTAGAAGTCTACTGATAGGAGTTGGAGAAAAGGGATCCAAGTACATATGTGGTAGAATCTAGGAACGTCATAGTCGGGTCAGGGGGAGTACTGCACTTAGATATTCGTAGACAGTTGAAATATTTAAAAGATGGAATCCAGCTGAGAATGTAGGAGTAAAGGTGTAGCGATTAATGGGTTGAAAAGAGTGAGGAGATACTTTCATACGACCATTGGAGCTTCCACAAGGGTTATGATATATTATTAATATTTTAAATTGATAGTGTTTCTGAAAATCGCCTGGTTTTCTAAAAAGCATTAACTCAGACACTAGAAACAGTCGGTTATAAACGACTCTCATTATGCATTACTCCCTTTTATTCTTAGGCTCTACAAGCAGTGGAGATTATTCACTGTTTGTTTGTTGAAGAGACAAGGCTAATTACGCCTTCTTTAGGTAAATTAATTTATAGAGCAGTTCTTCATGATAATTTAAACAATAAGGCGTAAAAATTTTAACTGAATTCCAATTGATGGTAAGGGAAAGTGAAATTGGATAATTTGAGATCTGATATGTTCTTTTCCTCTATAATACTCTCAGTTTAAGATATTACAGATATTTCATTTGATTAAATCTTCGGTATAAAACCTTTATGTGAAAGATTGATTGGACTTCGATACTTCTTTAATCTGACATTTCACAAAACAACTGAATTTTTTAAAGAGAAAAAATTATGTTCTTAAAATTAATTAGTTTAAAATATTAAATAGCATCAAAAATATCACTTCCAGGAGCACAGAGCTGCTGATTGATATATTTTAAGACTTTCGCTTTATAAAATTATCTGCTCAATTTAAAATTAAATCATTTATGCCACATAATACTTCTAAGCTGTATTTATTGCTATTTTGTCATCATTGCTTTCCATTGTCATTAAATTTTTTTTAGCAACAATACATCCATCTATTGTCAGCCTTTATCTTTGGAAAGATTATTATGATATTTAAGAGAAAAAAGCACTTCAAATAACGTCTGAAATTTAATATAATGATTGCGGGGCCAAAAAGGCATCTAATTCATTCCCAAAAAGAGGATCTCAGTGCAATGTTCTTAAAAAATATGTTCTTACAAAACGCGGAATGACATAAATAACAACTGATACAAAAGCTTTAGCTTTCTATATTTTAAAACTGAAACTAAGGAGAATTTTTAGCTTATTTCATTAAACATTATTTCTGTTACCTAGACTGACTTATATGTGTTAAGTGACTCCCGGCGAATCATCCCTAAATGGTTAAGTCTTGCAAAATGCATATTTAAAGATTAAATTTAGCATGCCACTCTTCAGACGTCTCTTTTATAATTTCCTGTTCTCTGCTAGAATATGAAGTCCAAGAGTACATAACAAGTTCCAGAGACCTCTAACTTAAGTACATAACTTCTTAAGCAAAGCGACATAATTTTAAAACTACTTACAAAGCCGTTGTTTGATTAATTCATCGAGCAATAACTCTTTCGATTAAATATGTACACTTTAACCTAAATTCGTCTAACAAATTGTTTATGTGTAAAATTCTATGCAAAAAGGAAGAGAAAAACAATCTTATTTAGTTGTGAATGCATTCAGACGGTTTATGCAAATAAGGTAAGTCATTATATGCATATCAAGGCACGATCTCTCGATAAGTCTGACTCGAGTATCATCCCAGGAGTGCATGATCCACTTAGTTTGATTTCGGAAATTTTCATCACTAATTAAATATTATTTTCTTGATCATGACCTGAAAGCGTAGTTTGATAATATTTGAAAACTTACATGCTTAAATTACCTGTAAATATACGATATTGTTCACTTTAAACAACAAAAGTAAAGTGACTGAGGATATTAAAATGGATCTTTATCAAATAATCTCAGTAAAATTTTATTAAATCCATTGAGCAGTTATTTGACATATTTACCTCGAGTAGGGTACAGTGAGTTATGCCATGTTAAATTTAGCGCTGGGAGTCTCGCTGCTTGCTCTTGGCTGTAAAGAGGTAAAAATGAGTTGGGGCTGCACGGCGAGTAGTGGATATGAATCAATCGGTCGATAAGCTCTGAATATAGTTGTCATAACTTCACATGTGAATCTGAGAGTCAAATAATGAAGATTAAACATTATGGCATCACAAAGTGAACTCCAGTCTTAAAAATGGGGATAGTTTAATATTCCCACATTCAAGGAATGCAAGAATTATGATGTCGTGGCTTCATTACTTGCCCATTGTTGACCCCGCTAATCATACTTTCGCTTTCGATTTACTTTAATGAAAAATCTGTTCTTGATGCCGCAAACAGAAATAATAAATTGGAAAATAGAAGTTTGATTCTAAGATTTGTGCATTTATAAATGAGCTCATGAAACACATTAAGCAAATACAGAATCTGGAACCTAGACACGTCTCATGAATTATGGCTTACTTTGTGGATCTTATCTTTTCAACTATTAGTCCAACCTTTCTTCTAGTGCCAGAGTTTTCAGAATCAAAAATGATATTAATAAAATATATAATAATACATTAATAATATATTATCAAAATCAATAATTAACTTCGCAGACATTTGAAGTTATTAAAGACTGCGACATTCTGATCAACATTAGTTAATTTAAATTTGCCGATTATCCTAAGAGTCTCTTTGACTTTGGGCCAGCAGTTTTAAAGGGAACAAGAATCTATTTAGTTATTCCCTTTAAATAGCCGAGCTTTTGAAGAAGAGAGTCAAAATGCCTTTATCGTAATGGAAACAAACATTGAGAGGTGAAAGACAATATGATAGGTGTTTTTAATAAAAAACGTTTTTCTTTAAATTATAAATCTCCTATTTTATTTTAATCTGCATTTTAATAATTAATCCTTAATCTACATACACAATAAGTTGGGAAGGTAATTTCAAGCTGATGCTAAACAGCGGGGAAGAAGGTGAAATTTGGATGATGAATCCCACTAAGAACCCTGTTTTTCACATAGCAGAACACCAACCAAGGTAGAAACGCGTGTTTAAAAGAGAGATTATGTATGTGAATTTTCTGTGTCATCGACATTTGTACAGCTGCGAACTCACATGAAAGCATGTCACCCAGATTCACCCTATGAAGAGAAAGATGATATAATGGTAGGATATATCTAAAGAAATTTCAACTCAAAAAGTAGTTAACCTGGTGATTCTGAAGCTTAAATGATGTAAGGTTCTCCTGATTCTCTGTTTCTCACTACTACTGCTCTAAATACTCTCTCAGAATTGAATATGTAGCTTCTGTACGAACTTTCATTTTTATTTCCTCGAATGTTTTCCCATGATGAAAAGCTCTAAAAAACCTCAGTTGTGTCATGAAAAAAAACTATATTTCGCATTTCGTATATTGTCGAACTTCATTCTTTATGGCAAGGAGACAGTCGCTATAATATAGACTTCTTAATTGATGAAGACCATAGAATGAAGAATAAATTTGCCCCTGTTTCCTCAGCGTGATTTTCTTTACAATGAAGCTCTTTTTGAAGTTAGCGGTCTGAGATATCGGAGTCCAAAATCGGCAGGACGAAGAGAGCGTAATCATTTTCTTTCTCTTCTATCTCTTCTTAACTGATAAACAAATTTTGTTGGCTTTTTATTGGTTCATTCTGTTTGTACTTTAGCGAAAATCAAGATTAGTCTTTCATGATCCAATAACATAAACTGAAGAGTTCATAAAATTGACAATAAATATCTTAGTAACTCAATCAATTGCTGCAGTTTAAAAATAGAAAAGAGTTTATCAAACAAACATTCAGATAATTATGACTTATACCTGTTTAAAAGATCAAGAAACAATCTCATAAAATATTCGGCACCTTTGGTATTAGCGTATTTTTAAATTTTGACAACTGTGTAATTCCAGTAAATTTACGTATTGATTATGCTTCTGAGATCAAAGGTTTTGTCATTCACGCACATTAAACTTAACTACAATTGCGATATTTGAGTTTCATAAAGCTTGGTTTTTCACACCATTTAAATAAAATGAACCTTATGCGATGGTTAATAAAAACGATCAAATGATATGAAACTGTGATTTAATATGTATTAAAATATGTTAAAATGGTTTCATGGGAATTAAAGAGGATAAAGAAAATTCTTGCTGTGATGCCAAAACGAGCAGATTCTAGAAACAGTGAATTTTTGATCTTGTCTACTCTATGAAATTTCTTCCCTCCAGCTGTAACATTAAGTAGTATACTAAGAAGTGGTCTAGTCAAAATGTGGAATTTCTTATTTTTTGTGCGTAGTCACCAATGCGTTAAACTAGCTAATTGATAAAAAGAATTATCATATTTGAAATAGTAAACTGTACAATATTATTTTTGATCGATATTGCGAAGCACTAACTTGAGTTGATGTGATTATTTTACTGCAAATAATGCTTTCCATATTTTGCATTCTCTACTCATGCACAATATCAAAAACACGGAGAAAAGGAAAAGTAGTCCGATTGGTACCTTCCGGAGATAAGAGAGGTACCTTTATGATTAAAACAACTCAAGGCGCTGAAGAGAGTGGGAGAACTTACTTGATTATTTTTTGTAAGAGGTAAGATATATGTATTTTTCTTTTGATTCTAATAGTATAAAGTCAAAAGGGAAGATTCTACCAAAAAGAGTTAAAGCTAGAACCGTTTTAGTTATCATTAGGCAATGGGTATCACTCTGTTAGTCATTTTCAAAACAGAATCATGAAATTCAACTTAAAATACGGAAGATTCACAAATATTTTACATAAAATTTGTTCTATTATTTATTAGTATTTTGTTTCTTGGTTGGTTTCTACGCATATGAGTCGCAGTTCACCTTATGACCTTTTGAACTAAGGGACAATCAAATTTGCTGAATCCAAGATTTCATTGAAGTCTAAGGAAATTTAAATTCATTTTTTTTAGATGGCTACTTAGCAATTAATAATACAGTAAATTGTTACAGCTAATGTACACTGAAAATACCCAGAAATACGCTTTGTAAGACCGAAAGTTAGCCTAAAATTCCTTTTAAAGTTTCCGTGAAATATATCAATGAAATTTTTAATGTTAGGCAATTTTAAAGCGGCAAACTAGAATAAAGAGAAACGTAAGAAAGTGCGCATTAATAGTACGCGCAGATAAGAGTGAAAAGGTGTTTTTTAGTGTTACCTTTTAAACACAAGCAAATGAAAAGGAAATAAAAAGCTTCACCATTAAGGAAGAGATCAAATGTGCTATCAACGAGATCGCTTTTCCGTAAAACTAGTAACTGATAATGGCTTCAATGTCCACATATCTGCATGTTCTAGAGTGTTGACATCAAGTGTTTTCCCACTAAATCATCAACTATTTCAAGGTGACACAAATTGAATCTGAAAAAACTATCGAATTCCGAAATCAACAGAACGCACCAGCATACAGTCTTCAGTCTAAGGTGAGTAGTAAACTGATAAAATTAATTAATCCCTATTTTCTCCTTACAATTAAAGATATAAGGTAAGTCCTTCGGTCGCCTGGTTAGCGTAATTCATGATAAATTTATAAACAAACGACAATTATATTGTATTATGCGGTAAATTTTAAATAAATGACTTGAACAGTCTTTCCTGAACAAAACAGAGTGGTACATTTATCACTTTTTAAAATTAACTTGCTTCCGACTCCACTTAGATGGACTTTACATGGCTATTAATAAGTTCTTTTCTTCACAACACATGTTTCATGCAGATGAAATGCGATTCTGTGCATATGCAAATTCTGGTGCATAAAATTCTTTCAGTAATGCTATTTTCTCCCTGCTAAATTTTTTTGTAACTGGTGATGGGTTGGTGAACATGAGTCCGTATTCTTATTATTTATGATTAAATTTCCGTATTTAGTGCATTTCCATTTTATTTTTATCTAGCGCTTTGTTCATTTAAACTAAGAATTTGTTTCGCAATAATGGAAATTTGACTGAAATAAGATGTTACAATCTTTATTACAATAATTTATCTGATTTTGAATTGACTATGGTGTCATCGGATGAAAAAATCTGGCAATTTACTGTTATCTGTTTGCCGGATTTTTCCCTTACGAAATAAGAAATGAGAAACCATTGAAGTAAACTTTCGTTTCTAAAAATCCTGACCCAAGAATAACGGTCAGAAAGTTTACTCATTTTTATTAAATTGTAATGAGTATATAGTGACAACGTTGTTAAGTATTTCTCAAAAAAATAGATATCTTAATTTTCCAAATCATTGTTAATCCTTTATAAATACCCCCACAATATTCTTATTGGGAGTCAGCCCAACCCTACTATTCGCTTCGACTCCTGAGGCTCTCTTTATCACATCAAATAACCTGCACTCCACCAAATACAGGACATTCAACGCTGTCAACGCGCTTGGATCGTTTCATCTGAATGATTGAGCATTTTCAGCTACCTGACATAATTTGTTTACCAACGGCTCTAAAGTATAAATAATCCCTCTGTAGAGGTTACAGCAGGTCATTACATCCTATTTCGCTCTCACAAAATCTCCTGCTTTCATAATCTTCCAAGCTTTCCTTTTTACTCAGTAATGGTCTTCAATCAGCAATGGTTCTCTTTTCTCTCTATCATCCTATTCGGTTAAGATCGTAAAAAGCTAGAACTACGATAGTTCAGCATAAACTCTACAATCTACTGAGATTGTAGATTGTAAATAAATATATATCCGCCTTCAAGAAATATTTCTATAGCTTTAAACACGTCTAACGTCCGCTACTTACGTAACGGTATTTTGTAAGACCAAGAAATCCAATACCCAGGCCCTTTTGTAGGCATTCAGCGAATGAAATGGAAAGTGCTGGAAAATAATAAGTTTTCTTATCGAAAATGCTTCAAGTACCTTAATTTTGAATGGAAATATGTATGCTCATAAGTTTTTTATACAAGCATATTTTTGCTTAGATGTTGAAGCAGAAATCATTTCGAACTCGTGGTCATACTGGGGCATACCATACATATTTTGAAATTCCTTTTCTCCCATTTCGTCCATTACTTTTTAATATCAGATTTGATTTGTCTGACTTAATCGATCATGCAAATGAAATTTTATTGCTTTCACCTACTTTCACCTTTTCTTACTTGATTTCAGGTAGTTTCTGATAAAACTAACAAGGCAGACATATTATTACGAATAAATCCTTTTATTATCTTTTTATTTTCTCACCAACATTATTCACCACATCAAAACTGTAGAGAAGGGGATTATTCGCCGTAAAATGTTTCCTAAATTGTTAATGTGCGGCATTAATTAACTTTTAAGATGGCGTGATTTAATTTAAGCTAAGATGGGTAATTGTATTGGTAATTCTTTTTAGATTACTTTAGCCTAAAAAATAAAAAATAATTCCTTGTTGTCTAATTATGAAGTTTATTAATTATGAAAGTCTAAGAAAATACTTTTCCATATTGCAGTCTTATCTTCCCAAAAGTTTTAAATTTGATTAAAGCAAAGAATTCCAATTTGTTTATGAAATAAGCATTTAAGGAAAAATAAATCAGTTATAATTTTTATACTGTGTTTAGATTTTTTGTCTAAAGTTATGCCACAGTAACTTTTGTTAAGTAAAAAATTGAATATTTAGACAAAATTTGATATGCTGTTTTATTTAAATGGTCAAGATTAGGGCAAATATATGACATCGCCATTTCTGGGCAAATGCTCCCTTAATATGATGTGGCTAATTTCGTGAATATCAGAAAAGTTTTGAAATAAAAATATATCCTTAGTTGCAGATAAAATCTCATCTACCAGTTATATATATATACATATATATGCATTAAAGAGGGAGAGATGAACGATATATCTGCTTGCGGGAAGACATATTCTAGTCCCCATATTAATGTAAAAATTGTACAAAATATATTATCGGACATGTGGTCTCATAACTATGGCAGAAAGTGATTTTTCGAGTTAAGATTGGGGAGGTTTGGCTCACGTAAATCATAATACTTACTTTCAGTCCAAAGAACAGAAATATCTGCTTTTTCAAACAATCTTTTTAAGGAATTGAGAATGACATTCTAATATGTGGTGTCTTAAACCTGGGGCTTTGGAAAATCAGAAATTGGGCACTGCAAGTCCTTATTGCTAGATGCGCTCATGAAACAGTAATTCGGCTGTTAGTGCAAGACCATTGCTTTCCTTTCCGTGAATATTTACTTGCGGTTATAAGCTTTGTATTACACCGTTTCCATTCGAACTTTCTTAAGATATAGATTTGTGTTATCAGAGACAGGAATTGGCGTCGTTGTCTGTTTCAGCCATGAATTGTTAATAAATGAATAATAAGTGAAATGCTCTGTGCTACATTCTTTTGTCAAAATTCTGCCTACTGAATATCATAACTTAATAGTACGTTACATATGTTTTTTATTAATGTCAAAAAATAGGGGAACAAATAAGGTACTAAATTTTGAACTTTAGCCATTGTTTAGTGTAAATAGCTTTTTTGAGTTAATGAGCATTATTCAAGGAATTTATTATGACCATGGTATTGACAGCACTCTAAAATGATGCAAAAGTGTTTTCCACATCCGGATTTGCATTGATAATAAATAAAAAAAGAATTTTCCTTAATGGCATTTTTTCATCCAATAGCATTATCTATTTTCCTCATCTCTCTTAGCACTATGGCGTCAAAAATTGCACTAAGTGTCTCGTGTATTATACTTTTTAAAAATGAATTAATTTAATAAAAATGATATTTATCAAACAGTTTGACAATTAAGGAATAACATTTTTGCAATTAAATATGTTAATAAATGTAATAATGCACACTTTATTCTAATGTGGACCTCAATCGACGTTAGGCATTTCCTAACTGCGTTAGGTCCCAAGCTAGAGAAACATAATAAAATATAGACTTCAGTATTTCAGGTAAGAAATAAGATCGTTTTACTAATATCTGTCGACAAAATTTCAGGTGCACTAAATAAATTAAAATTCATCAAACTTTATTTTAATAATAATTAGCTTTTAAAATGGATATTTAAAAATACTTGCTATTTATCATAGTAAAACCTATAATAATTGCGCGCTCAGACTCATAGGCCTGCCCACTCCCTCTCTGTGTAGCACATCTTCTGGCTGGACTTCCTCCTAATCCTCAATGATCTGAGAATGTAAAATTGACTAACTGTCTTAAAGTACTTCATTTTGCCTGGTGCTCACAATCTGGATTATCCTTGCTTAGTACGGACACGTTCCTCTTTTCGCCCAATTCCTTCTCATACTCCTTCCTTCTTTTTCCTCTCGTTCATTCGAAGTTATCTAATGCACTTTTGCCCAACTCAAGTCTTGGTTCTGTCACGCGTTAAACTCTCTTGAATCTCTATAGTCTTATCAAGATCATAGATTCTAGGAAGATCTATCAAATTTAACTTGACCTGATTTTACTATTTGATTATAGCTACTTCAAATACTTTCTCAAAAGTTTCACCATCATCAATTTAAAGGAGTGTATAACATTTTGAAAAAATTTATTCTCAGTAATGCTCACCTAGAATTCCTCCACTTAAACCCGATCTTTAGGCCCTATAATCAAGTTACACACAAAGAGACACAGGCACTGCCCGCATACTATTCCGAAGGTTTTCGACAACCCTAATGCTAAAAATCTCACATCTAATTTGGGTCTTGCTATCTAACAAACAACATCAACGGTCGAAGCTCATGTCTGCTCCTATCGGACAAATACCACAACTAAACCCTCTCATTTTCAGTAGTCTAATCAGTTCCTATCTTTAGCACACATCTACACCATCGCATTGTACCATTTTTCACTATCGTTACTGATCCTTTTAGCCTCTGTATCTCTGACCTTGCAATTCCGTTTTTACGTTATATTAACTACGACCTGCTCAGTGCATCACCGCATTGCATAATATGGAGTAGCAGTAATTATCCTGTTATTTATGCCTTTATTAGTTGGAATATAAAATTTGTTCACTTAATTTTGATAGTCTATTTTAGCCATGATTATCCTTACAAATATTGGGCAAAGTGCTTGTTTATTCTAATCGTAGATGGAAATTCCATAAAGTCCTCAAGAAATCTAAAATTAGTTTGCAATTTTAATTGGACCCTGAATTTATTTCTAGGGAAAAATTTACATATACTTTTAATAAGTAATTTTAAAATACGCCCATGGCAAAATTTATCGCCAAATAAACAAAAGTTTTGAAGGAATTCTATATAGGTTTTAATTAAATTTTACTGTCATCGAGATTCTTTTGTTTTAATTCGATTTTCTAATAATTATTCTTTCTTTCACGTAAAGCAAAATTATCTTTGTTATTCGTGTTATCTTGTAATGCATTTCCCAGTTAAAAACAGACTTTCGGCATTCGACTGTGAGATGATTTTATCAGTTGTGCATTAATACGTCCTCTTTCCATTGGGGAATTTGAATGACTAAATTTAACGAAAAGTTTAGAAAGATTTCAGCATTTTAAAATGAAAAATGCACTATTGTAATGTTTTACTCGAGTAAAGGTTAGATATTTGACAGGTTACCATCTGAAGCAAAAACATTTACCTTTTTATTCAAAAATAAATAAAACGGAAATAAAATTTTTTTTTTGTTTATAAAAATAGATTGTTTATGAACCATATTTGTAAATTAAACAATAAAAGGTACTCCGTCAAGAGAAAACAAAAGATTTATAGCGTTCCCAATGAAAGTTTTTCATCTTATTTTAAAATAAATTTGACATTGAGTTTCTATTCCCTTAGCAAAATTGAAACATTACGTTTTGCCCATTTTTATTAGGAAATTAAAATCATATCATTCTTTATTCATATTTATCATATTGCTATGATTCGGCAGTCTGCTTTGTCAAAGATGATGATATCAGAATCAAACAATATTCGTCTATTAGATGCAAAGCGTCTTGTGCCACTTTTAATCAGTGACAACTTATGTAGAGATTAACCGAAACCGTAGACATAAATTAATGCATCTCTGATAGTTTCAAAAACACCGCATCATAATTTTTCCACTATAAGCGTAATTGGGATGTTTGATTTCAATTTGAATTTCCTTCTTATTAAAATCGTTAGACAAATCACAAAATCTTATTTTTTCTAATGTTACAGCGATATTCTGAGTGACCTTTGCGTCCGATAGCGACGTCATTCGTCATTCTTCTTCTCTCCTCTCCTTTCCTGCCTCCAACCTGTTATTTAATTTAACAAACATCAAAATTTTTCCCTTTTTTTATCTACCTGTAAAAGTACAGTACCGGTACGTCCACTAAATTAAAAATCGGGAAAATTTTAAAAACAAAAGTGGGAGGTGATTTGATAGTACTACCCCATCGTATTACCTTGATAATTAAAAAGACCAATTCAAAAGCATTGTTTCTTTGTGCTGCCCTTAGAATAAAAACTTTTAAATAGTTTTTTAATCCTTTTGTGGGCAAATTAATATTATTATTTTATTTTTTTAAATTTATTTAATCTAACTTACTTCCGTATGTTAAAACCGTAAACTGGTGAACTGTATGTAATGAAATTCAAATTAAAAAAAATCAAAATGAACCGGCAAGACCAGTCTTTCTTGATTAAATAACAATGCAGAGAACGAATCGTGAAATTTTAACTTTGGAGACTGAACTTTCTATGCAGTAAAATTGTACAACTCGAATCCGAAAATCAAATGAAGTAAAATTTTTTGGAACACAGACGTTGTTCTCTGTGTCATTTAGATCTCCTATCCCTTAGCAATAGTTGGAATCACCGTTTTTTAATGTTAATTGCTTTTCGCAATTAAAAATTGTAAAGTTTTTTGTCATTGTGGGTAATAGTAATTTTTTATATTTTGATTTGCCATTAACGAATAATTCTAAGTGTGAATAGCTTAGTGATTAAAACGGTAATGTTGCAGATGTATGTGGAAATTTCAATTAATTTATGGTATATTCGAATAAAAATATAGCTTTTAAAATGCGTTTGGCTTAGATAACAGTGTCTAAAACCATTAATAGCAAAAACATATCAGTGTACGGGTAGAACTCACACTTTATGAAATCTTTAACCTCCTCATTAGTGCCAACTTAAAGATAATGAGAACCAGGAAGCGAAGAGCAAAATATTATAAGGTTGATAGATACAGGATGGAAACTTATAATATACAGATATGGATAGGAATTGAGGAATCTTTTTAGAAACATCCACTTAATTTTAGTTGCTTTTGATGCTTTAATTGGTCCATTTTATCCTCTTACTTGTTGTTTAGTGTACGTACGTTCTCTGGTTTCTTTGCGTATATGTAGTGCAATTTGTATTTTATTACAGAACATAGCACTTTTAATAGGACTATTGACGAAAGCCAATGAAAAGTTATTATTAATAACTAAAAATTTTTCATCTTTAGAGATAAATCAAGCAAACTATTTCACATAGAATTTAAAAAGTGCAGTTTAATTAAGTATCAACACGGAAGTGGTTTAGAAGTATTAAATGATAATTATGGCATATTTGAATCCGTTCCTTACCCTTGCGCTTCATTTTGCTGAATTTTTCTGATTTATCAATTTTAAGTTCACTGATATAGATTATTGCTAAAAATTGATTTATCTGTTTCAGTAGTTATTTATATATATCTCATATTCTTTGCAGATTCATATCCAAAATAATGATAATTTGATCTGTAAATGGTAAATTTGGTTGTAAAATAGAAGAGCATATCCATTTGTAATCTTCTTCGGGGCTGAGGAGAACTTTCTGATCCCCTTAATATATCAGTTTTACTTGATATGCAGTCATTTATAACAATCTTTTAAGAAAATTTGTCATTGTAGTCCTCTTTCATGTTTAAATTACCAAAATGAAAGGGTGCAATTTTTTAAATTTATGTTATATTAAATAATACTTTTCTCCAAAAACCAGTTTAGGAAGACTTTTTTTAAAAACTCATCTTGGATAGAGAGTAGTGTCCTGTGGCCTCACTTATGAGGGACTCGAATCCAGCCACCCCCTAGATCAGTCAGATTTAATCAGAATTGTTGGCCATTTTGCTCACTGGGTGTGCACCAGCGGAGGACGAACACCAATTAAATGGTAGACATGTAGTAGCTAATGCGCCACCGGTGGATTTTATTATATTATTCATTCAGGCAAATATATACGAAAATAGGCGAATAAAAGTGTCAAAACTGTTTTGTGCATTATAAATCTCATATTTATGGAAATTAGTAAGACTGAAAATTTTCCCTTATATTTATAACTTAGGTAGTATGTCTAGAAGCTGAAAATAAATACATAATAGCAACCAATTCTATCAATTTTCTTCTACTGCTCAATCCCTCAAAAACTGTCGGCATGTGAATCACTCCCTTCATTCAATAAAAACAAAAACAGTGTACTGAAAAGTAAATGTGTCATTGAATCCATTATTGATACAAAACATTGCCGCGTCATTTGAACAGAAATTAGCTCTTTCAATAGCTTAAACATTTTGGACACCATATGGTTCCTCTTTGTGGATCAAAGTTACGTTACGTTTTAGAAACGTTACTCAAAACCTGTTTGAACCGATTTAATGATGAACGTCTTCTGATATTACTAAGGAGATTTATATTTTTTCTTTAATTTTAGTAGAATTTAATCACGAATTCCAGTTTTTTGGCCTTTGTCAGCATACTTTACCTTTAATAAAGGGAACTGGAATGCAAAAGCAATAATAAAAAGTAATTAATGACCATTTTTCTAATTTATCTGAAGTTTATTAGTTCAAATGATTATGGCTTGGAAAAGATAATGTAATTATCTTCCTTACATTTGATTTGTTCTTCATTTTGTCATTATGCAGCATGAAACTGAGCGAAATAGAGAATTAGGTAAAACTCGTTTTAGAACATACAAAGATCTTATCTCCATTTCTCGCAATAATCTTTCCATGTTCATTCATGAATGTAAAATTTACGAATTTTTTGCCTAACTGAACACTTTCTATCATTTTGTTTGTTCTAGCTAAAAGCTAAAAAGCTTTTCATATCCTCTGAATGCTTGCTGTTTTTACGATTTATCACAACTCTTTCAGAGGATTCATCATAATTAGCATTTTACGTAGATAATGGATGCATTTGAACTGGACTTATTTAAAATGTGTCATAGGCTTGGAGTTCTGATAACCTCTAGCAATGTAGAGAACAATTTAACTCGTACAATGTACCTCTCACTGTTGATCAAAGTGATATTATATTCAGAGGTTCTTAAAATTCCTGATTATATTTCCACATGAATTTCATTTTTAATTAATTTCCCTTGAATCTGACAGTAGCAGTATGTTTCAGACATAAACCAGATGCATATTCATTCATGTCTCACAGTCAATTGGCTCTAAGAATAATCAGCCACACTGCAAAAAACTTCTGCAACGTTTATAAATATGTGTTTTTCCTTTCATAATTACTAAAGATTAAACAACGTGTCAATAGAGGGACAAACTATAAAAATACGCAATTAAAGTAATTTAGAAATCAAAGTATTCACATTTGTTTCCAGTTAGAAAATATATCATTTAGGTCCGTTTCGGACAGACGATGAGGTTCGATATAGCTACTAGCAGATATAATAGTTAGCCAGTGATATTTTTATCTTCAATTTTCTAATGTACTCAGCGAATTTTTATTCCATTATTCCTTTATTCCATTGCGTTCTACTGATGCACTGAAAAGTTCTTACTTCCCTAAATAGGTACAAAGACAGGGACTGTTTGTCTTCTCTTGCAATATATGTATTTTTCCTCCATTTTTGCATTATCGTTGCACTTCTGAAGTTTTACCTTTTTTAATTTGAAGGCAGTTAAAAATCTCAATATGGCTATAAAACAGCGCAGCCAGTATATTTTGAGCATCTAGCAAAATATTTTGAAATCGCCTTTGAGGGTACATTCATTTAAACCAACACATCAAAGCTGATGAAGATATACCAATTTTATACCTGAATATCATTTTAATCCTGGCGAAGATTTTTATCAAATTGTATTGTTATTAATCAAAATACAATGGATTAGTATGACGCCGAAACTTCTTTCTTAAAGCACTTTCTCACAAACATCTTTACCTTTAGTCGAAGTTAAAAGGGACAACATATTTTCGCTATTTATCACCCTGATTTTCCATCAGCATTTTTCACACACTCAAAACGCTGTCTGGCTTCTGATGTGAGCCAGACATTATAAAAAATATTCAACTAGTGGCTTGAATGTATTAGTAATGGTAGTAAAGAAAGCGCAGTAACAGAGGCCTTTTTACAGTTAGCACTTTAAAACACACGTCAAGAACGTTTTAAACATTTTATGAACAAAAATTTCTAAATCCTGTTGAAATCCTAAAAAAAATTTATTTTGTGCTGGAGAAGTATTTGATATCATTATTGTTGTTAGTTTACGTAAAATAATAAGATAAATAAAGGGAAAAAATGATTTTTATAATGAAATAACTTAGAATAGAAAATCAAAGCAGAAAAATAATATAATTGCATGAAAATTTTTGGGAAAGAATTTCTTTCTTGGATACTTGTAATGATTCAACCTCAAATTACATGATCGTATCAGTGAAGTAAATCTGAATTTTTGGTTTATAAATAGCATTTTGACGTATTTTCATGCAAATTAAACCATTATCATAATTTTTTCATTTCTCAAAGTGGAACTGCATTATGAATGTTTGGCCACCTAAGCAGTGCTGAAAGTGGAACAAATAGTTATGTTATTGAAGTTAAATTGATACTTAGAAAGTCAGTATTCTTATACTTAATCTTTTTCTTAGCTTATCAAAGATTTTACAGAAGAAGATTGTCGGTAAAAGTAGGAATTTACATTTCAGAAAAATAATTTGTTATGCTCTTTTTGTTTAGTCAAAAAGGACCATATTTTAGGTTGTCTTTCGCAAAAGTCGATCTTTGTATTTCAGACAATCATTTTAGTTAAACTTCAAGTATTTAAACTCCAAAAAAATGATACTTTTATTTTAAAATGTTTCTATCCTTTACCTAAACTGGTTTGTGAAAAATAGAAAGATAGTTACTAAATTATCTTATAAAAGATAATATTTCAGCTGCCAGACAGGTCGAATTTTTAGTCATGGTCTATGTCTAGAACTTTTCAGCTTTGATCTTTTATTCAATATCTATTTTTAACTTCATTATTACGCTTACAGTTGATTTAAATGTACATAACACACTTATTCTATAATTAATAAGCACATTTATTTGTAAATGTGTACATAAGTTTCATGAGAAAATATCTTTTCCTGTTAATATTGATATCTAAAACTGCGAAAATTTTTCTTAAGCGTGGACGTCACTTATTTTATTAGTCTGTCTGAAAGTTATAAATCAGCACTATCTACTTCGTCAGCTCACGCTCTCAAAATTATATAGTGTCTGAAGTGAATCGGTCTCTCACTATTATAGAAAATAATCCTTTCATTGCGGATTTGAATCTCTGCCTACGGGCAAAGCAATACCCGTTTTCGCGGTCCCTTTATCATATAAACATACTTATACACTTCTTTAATGGAATTCTATCAGGGAAAAATTTTTGGCTTTATATTTTTATTTTATAATTTACGATTAAGCTGAAATACGATTTTTACTTACTGGGTAGCTCGTTGCTTAAAATTTAAATTTTACAGTTAATTACCTGGCTTGCTGAACAATATTCTGTCTACAAAGTTTAGTGTTCATTTGCCGGTTGATAATCTGGGATGATTGTTCAAATCATTTCAAAAATGCTTTTTTCTCAATGTTCAAGTGAAC
The DNA here is from genome assembly GCA_900708905.1 of Hymenolepis diminuta. NCBI lineage: Eukaryota > Metazoa > Platyhelminthes > Cestoda > Cyclophyllidea > Hymenolepididae > Hymenolepis > Hymenolepis diminuta. Next base: position 213,908 of record CAADRB010000019.1, read on the forward strand.
AGGATGATACTAGCTTACAAGAGTGGAACATAAAATATCTTTTTCCATAAGATTTTGCCCAATACTTTTGGCTAATGATCAAATTCATCTGCGTAAATGAAAACTAAATACAAAAAAATCATGTTAAAGATTTAAGAAAATTAAATTAAATGATATAGATCAAATTTTAAACGATGAAGATCTTTTTCACGATTCATTTATTCTGACAAAGTCTCTCCTTTCAGTATCATATCAACAAACTTTATTTGTCCCTTAATAATAATGCCAACCAGATACATTATTACACGAAATAATCTATATCACATTTTTCATTGAATCGAAATATAAAAAATAGATGAATGAATAAATAAAATAGGGAACGACTTTGAAAGAGAGGAAGAAAATTAATTTTTCAGATTTTCATATGGGGATAAATAATTTTCATTTTAGCGCTAAATGACATTTTGAATGATAAACAAATCGAAGAAAATAATTTTTGTACATTTTTTTTGTCTTTTCCATCCGCATTATTTCTCCTCATTCACCTGAAATTATTTTATTATTATAGAATTCCTCATTAGAATCCTTTTGCATTATCTTTCCAATGAATTATAAACTATCGCATTATTTTGAATGAACATTCTGATCTTTGTTACGTTAAGATCTCTGCGCGTTTGCCACCGCGCACGTCTGATTTGTTAGAAATAACGAGTTTATTTCTCGGATTGGCCAATTACACTGATTTAGTGAATGGTAGAATTCGAGTCTCCCATCAGAAAGGCTCCATGATACCACTCTCTACCTAAGATGAGGGTTGACTAATGCTTTCCTAGATGGGGTTATCAATTATCATTAAACTGCTTAAGATTTTCTTAAATTACGATCTTTTGTCTTCGAAATAAGAAATGAATTTAGGTGGCAAGACCGACCATAATAATTAAAATACCAGTCATTAATCGTCGCAGGTTGTAGATAAAAATTTAACCAATAATCCAGGGAGACAAAATTGAAGTTATAAATTTCGGAGAGGGAAACAGCGAACTGCTCATTTATTGAATTCTTTACAACCTGAATCTGAGATTCAAAGGAAGTACCTTTTTTGAAGCTTTCTTTTGATTCCCCTCTCTTTTCTCTTATTGAAGTCGCCCGATTTCAGTCGCTTTCCACGGAGAACAGTTGCAATTTTTTTCCCCGTTACTGCTGATTATGGTAGTAAAATAGAGCAATCGCACCGGATAAGAACGCTAATACAACTTGAGATTTTTTCCAAAATGACAATTTTGACTTAATTTTTGCCTTAATTTTTATTCCACTCAAATGGTTTAACGAAAAGTAACTGGACTGCCAATGTAATAACTGCAATATTACATCCTTTTTCTTTACATTCTTGTCCCCCATTCTATTAAAGCTACTGAGGATTCACTGCTAAATTTCCCGAATAAAATACAAGTTGCTCTTAATCAAAACCTTGTTAAAACTACACAAATATTTTGTGTTATCAATATTTCACATAAAGATTATTTATTTATATCAAAATTCGCGTATTGAACATAAATCGTATACTATTTACTTTTTGCCGTTTGAGTAAGGGCTTAGGCCAGTGGTGAAACAGAAAACCAAGAGTTGGTTTGACGAAGATGTATTGAACTAATCGCAATAGAGACTTCCAAAAGGGTACGAGAGAAGTGAGGAAGAAAGAGGATTAGAAGTGTGCAAAAGATGATGTGTCTGACAAAGGAAAGTCTGTGTGTGGTTGTGTGTGTATTGAAAAGCAATTTCTATTCGTTACTTGGATGAGGACGTGCGTACGGACATAATCGCTTGTGTACCTTTAATTAGACGGGACGGTTGCAGGAAAAAGAAGGGATAGTATGAACGGGACTGGTTCCGAATCATCGCTGAGTGGGCTGTGCCTCTACAACTATCATCCGAGATACCGATACCGATCGATATGAATAAGCCACTTGAGGACATATGATGTTTACCCTTAGAGAGCCTGAGGTAACAATAAGGTTGAGAATTTCACACATCATTATGAGGACGAGATAATTAAGTTTTAGTGATTAGTGACGACGTAAGATAGAAATTTCATAGGAATTCATTCTTCATACTAATAGTTAAAGATAGGCCAGTCACGTTTCTAAGGTGCAAGCAGATTGCTAAGTCTTCTTTAAGAATAATTAGAAAACAAAAATCTAAGTGATAATTAAAGTAATTTAATACTCACTGCATTATTTGAGGCTTTCAAACCGCTGCCGAGATAGAAATTTATGTTTAATTTATTGAAAGAAAATGCGACTTTCGATAGATTAAAATCCCTCCAGGCACATATTTAAATTTATCTAAATTACCGTTGACAGAAAGGTAATTCAATTAAGGAAAAACCGATAAGTTAAGAAAAAAATTAATTTTTCTCTAGGTAATATGCTTGGGGAATGTAGATCTGAAACAGATGGAAACTTATTTATGGAAATATTATTTTAAGAAAGGAAAAATGGATTAATTATTTTCAAGTCTATTTATATGCTCTAAAATTATCTAACTGACCTCTCAAACCCATTTAAACAAAGTCTAATTTGGGTAAAAATAAAACTATCTTAGAGTCATGTTGATGAGAAGAAGCCATTCTACCACTTCTAGCACAACACTGGATGTGCACCGATGAGCATCGATCTCATAACTTCTGGCTTAGCAAACATGCATGTTAGTCACTACGTCATCGATAAGCGTGCAGAACCCCGTGTTTCAATTAATATTTTAAATGAAATATCACTTTATCAAGTAAATTTATAAATCTGAATGAGCGCTATTGTTGTAGCATATCATCAGACAGGTAAAACCGTTTGGAAAATCTGACTGCTATTTCTTTTGTGGTTAAAATATAACCGTGCTAAATATATGGCATCCAAAACCTACTTCAAAATAGTAGATGAAACAGGCTTAAATAAAAATAACTGCAGTGAATTAGAAACAAAACAAATGACTATTACTTCTGAAACAGGGACCAGGGAGTAAATACTTCTAACTAGAGTTCTTATCAAAATTTTTCGGTACTTAACATTGAAAACCCATATCTGTGTGCAAACTAGGTTTCAGGATGTATTTTGTCAATTTCAGATATTAAAAATTTACTTTTTAATCCACTGACAATTTCTAAATTTGCTAGATTTACGCGAAAATAAATATTTTGTAGTATACCAACATTGTAAATTGAACTGCAGCGCTTTCTTTTGTATAGCTGAACGACAGTGATTATGGCTCTGGCTCATTTCATATTAAATTATAAAATTATGAATAAATCAAATTATAAACAAAGAAGGATCCCGCCAATGAAAAATTCTATATTGCATTTACTTCATTTCTAAAATGAAATAGAGTGAGCTCTCTTGTAATTCTAGAATGAATTACATCTATGGAGCTTTTCACATATTTAGATAAAAATATCCTTTAGAAAATAAAATTGTCTAGTGATTAAACACTTTTCTTATTTTCTTCAAACCCCGAAGATACTCATTTTACTTTCATTATCATCCACTTTTAAGATACACTTTTCCGGTGCACCCCCCTTTCAGAAAAATTAAAGTTAATTAAATTGATCTGGTTCTTTCCTTTTTATGCGTTACTCCCATAGGGCCAGTTGGATACGCACGACCGAAAACACTAAAGCACGTGAAATCCTACCAAAACTCGCACACATTCTTTTAACTGATTAAAATTTGAATAGGTCACGTCTAGGCCCCCTGGTTAAAGTTTTATATATATCTTGAATCTCAAGGCACAGCTGCTATCGCTTTTAAGGTCACGGATTTGCATACATTCCCGTGACCGGTTAGAGCTTGCAGCACTGGCCTTTTATTAGCTTGCAGAAATAGGAAGTCTTAATAGCCTTTGTGAATTTAATAAAATAACGGAATTCTCCTCATTTTCGATTAGTAATTCATTAGTAATTTGTAGTAGCATTATTAGTAATTATTAATATTAAGCTCCTAGGGAAAATAATACCCACAAGATCAAAGTAGAATATGAAATTATATTATGTATTTTGTATTTCCAAGAAATCTTAGGAAAGTATTGTACGATGCTTTTATCTATAAAGGTCGATAATGTGAAGACTTACTCAATAAAAGCCCCTTTTAGTTAATTTGCTGCTTGAAGTGACTTTATTTTGTCTTATCTCTCTCAGGGTCTGAGTCTACTGTAGCCTAACGATTACTAGTCAACAGATAGACCGTAGCGACTGAAATCTAGATGTTATTAGATTGAAACAGTATGGAAGGGTCTTATTTTACAGAATTTACGAATATTAGATTTCGAATAAATGAATCTCTCTTTCCTACCTTAGAAGAGATTTTTGAAATTTGTTATAAACAATTTATAAACCTTAATCCTAATTAATTGGACGGATTTCACTCTGCTCATAATTTGAGGTGTAATTAATACTTACGTTAGAAATTTTTCAACCAACTTATTCCGGAGTACTTTTCGCTTCTATAAATAAATCTACTAAAATACTGAATGAGCAAAATATATTCAATTATCTTTCCTAAGAATGCGCTTTAGCTACAATTATTTATATTGAAGTTGAAAATTATTTTACTTACACAAATCAGAAGCTAACTCCCTAAATGGTCGCCTATCTAGGTCATAGGAGAATAGCAAAGTAACAATTACACTTACTGTTTATCATTGGATCGAATTACTTCGCCCTCGAATATAGACTTGATCTGAAAAAGAAGATAAATTGCACACAAAGTTTGAAACTTTGGTCTTAAAATCTCGACTCGACTTATAGCTCCCTTAGAATCTGTTGAATAAAAAAGAAAACAATTTTTATCCTGAGAAATTAAATTAACAATTTGTTGTTAATAATTCATGAGATTTGGGATTTCAAAACTTCAGAGATACAGCGCAATCACCGGTCCGACCGTTACTCTGTTGCTTCAGAAGACCTTGAAAAAGATTCAAGATGGATCTAATGCTCAAGCGATGAATAAATATTTTTTGTTGTAAGGTATTGGATAGAACAAATAATTTTTATGTATGAAAATTTAAATTTATAATTAATAGTTAATTATTTATGAAATTAGCATATTTGTTAAACGCGTTAAAATTGTAAGGCCGTTACATTGCATAATTATAGAGTAAAACCTGCCATTAAGGTAATTAAGCATTAATTTTGAGTTCTGAGACTTAGAGCTACTTTGAGAAACTTATTAGATTATAGCAGAATATTAAAATGTTTATGGAGGCTTATAAGTGGTATTAGCAATACCAAAACGTAATTTAGCACAGTAGCATGTAATTCGTCGGTCATCTCACCGACATGGTTGAGTGATTTGCCGAAAACAAATTGAAGAATCATAAACCACTTTGAATTTTTACTTCATTTAGCATTTTAGCTACCGTTAATTTTCTGTTCGTGACTAATAGAACTTATGATATAAAAACTCTCAGTTATATTAAACTTTCTATGAGCTATGAGCATTCAGGAGAGGTGAAATATGGAATTTCAAACATTAAATCATGATGCAGAAAATTATGCAAATTAAGTAAAGCATAGACAGTCTGATGAATTCAGATTTTAAACGAAAAAATATTCTTTTGATTCCTTGACTTTATTTATTTTTCCTGATCGGTCTTGCCTCTCTTTTTTCCTTTATCGACCTATTGAATACCTTGTGTTGAAGTGCTTTTTTCGTAAGTAGAATTCCAAATATGTTACCATACCATGCTCATTGAAATAGTTCGATTTTTGCAGAGTTTAAAATTTTTATCTACCCAAGTGTATATCCATTCCCGGGACCTGCAAAATTTCTTATTATTATTTTTACAAATCCGGTTGGCAAATACAGGGATTTTTTTACCAATAGTGTAATGAGTATATAGATAGCAGGTCTCAAAGAATGAAATTCTTAAAATGTATCAATAGTTAAGAATATTATATGAATAGAGGAAGGTTGTCTTTAAGCGCTTCTATTTTTCAACAGTTAGCAGGACATAAAGTGACAAAGAGGCCATAAGCGTTTGCACTTAAATGCCTCTTTGTTGAACATTTCTGGCGACTTTGACTAATAATTACACCATATGCATCTGTACCAATAATTTTAAACCTCAAATTTTTTAAAGTGATAAACATGAATACTACCAATACAGTACCAATTACCGTTTAGTTAAAAGAATTAATCGCATTATAAGAGTGTATTTTTGTTGACTCATCCACTTTCGGATATGAAAACTTTAGAAGAATTTTCGTGTTGTACTCAGCTAGTTAGTGTACTGAAAAATTAGTAATTTTCTCTACAAAAGGCAGTGTTGATTGAAACTACACATGCTAAAATTTTATACTTAGTGTCGATGTCGGATTCAATGTGAGCCTTTTCCATAGATCGCAGCTACATTGGTTCTCTGGACTGAAAAGAGAAGAATTAATTATGCCGATTGCCCTTACGCTTCACATAACTATTTCCCCTTTACTATTTTTATTAATTAACTGACATACATAATATTTTCTGACGCCGAATTTCCTATTCTAACAAAATAGTTAGCTCTAATACCTGCCTCTGGCTGTATTTCCCCTACCTTTAAACACACAACATTCGCCTCAGCTGCTGCAACCACCGCAAACGTCTACTAATTTCATCACAACATCGGGACTCGTCATCCACTACTTCTGCTTAACCACTGCCTCCATCAGCACTCCATCTTATTTCGACAGTTACTACTAATAAATTTTCATCTCTCTCTAGTTTTCCAAGTGAAGATTAATAGAGTTTAGAAATGCATAGTCTGTATAACAGCTAGGATTTAAAGTATGATTCCTGGTTGCTAAGCCTCTTCCACTAAAATTAGTGATTCCCCACGGTCAGCTTCCTCCCAAATTAGTATTAAATGCTCCTAATTCCTTGAACATAATTTTGGGCGTCGATGAAGAAATAAATAACATTTGGAACATTAAAGCTAGATAAGTATTATTAGTTAAAAACCTGTAAATCGTTTTGCTAATTTATTTCTTAATTATGCTAAAATTTATTAGTTCACCGAATCTTGAATGCCAAACACTGTTAAAAAATACAATTTTTTTACGACCTTAGAGTAGATCTGCTAGAATATTCAATTGGCAAAACAGAGAAACTCATTATCCCGCATATCGATAGTGTGGTCAACTTTTCTACTGCCATTTAGGAGATATAAATTAGACTTAAAACTATGATCGTTGTCGTTCAAATAAATTGTTGCTTTGATTTAAATGGCATCTCTTCAACTACTTTAAAATTCATTATTAGATTGTTGGCTGCGACTATGTGTCACAGTGGGAAAACAATTTTGCTAATTAACCTTCAGCGGTTTTATAGTGAAACTTGATCATTCTCGCTTATCTAAATTGTTGAACGGATTGAGTTACACAGTAAGTCCGCGAAAACATGCATAGACTATTTATATAATCAATTTCATATTTGTTATAAAGGCGACAAATGCTAGCTCGACAAACAAATATGTAATTCTCTGGGGAAATAATTACAGTTGGGAATTTCACACTCCATAATAGTGTATGTTTCGTTTGAAATTTGTAACATATGTCCACATTTTTAAATCTTTGATTAACAGTCACTATACCGTTGCTGGATAATGCCTCGAGATTAATCTAAATGCACAGTCAGCATTTGTAAAAATAAGGTAATACAAAGGGAATTTTTTTCTATCTATAGACGAATTCTTAGGACCTCTTGATCAAAAATATACACAACGATATAAATATCAAATTTTATCTGGGAAATATCAACTGGATATTACAGAAACTTCCAATTTTAGCCCACTAAAATAAACGGAAATGGAGAAATATTTATTACTACTGGAGGATTATGGAAACCAAAAACCTCTCGGAAACTCATGCACAACTATTCATCCCAAGAAAATCAGAGGTTAATCGGAATAAAATTTAATATTTTTCATTAAAAACCAGCTCGACTGCCATCTACTAACAAATAAATTCGTTCTTATAATCGCGATCCTAATTGCAGATGAATGTTTAGCAGTTTTAAAAGAATAAATTCTGTTCAGCCTGTTTTCCTGTGTATGCAGATCCAAAATGCTACAATTAGATTTGTTATAACTGCTTGGAAAACTAAAGATTGGAAGACAAAAATGAGCATACGATTAGGAAAAATTTGGTTATTTTTATCAGGTTGTAGCAGAAGTTCTGTCCAATTTTTGAGCTATGTGTTTAGGGCGCAATTACTTCAATTTAGCTTGTTCATGTTGTATAATAATTAATAAAATATTATTTGATATGTGTATTCGTCTTGAATAAATACTACTTCTGCAGTTCTACTTAAATAAAATTTCTATTTATCCTATCCCTACTCTGCAAGCTGCTGAATGTGTTTAGGGCACAATTACTTCAATTTAGCTTGTTCATATTGCATGCTTATCTATGGTAATTAATAATACATTATTTCTTCTTTCAGATTGTGTGATAATTATCCTTATTAATAACTATTTCTAGCCCCAATTTACACTCCACATGAAGACCATATCAAGCATATTTGACTGTTTGAATTTCATATAGGAAATACGGCAAGCTCGGCAGCAAATACACTCTAAGACACTTATGAAAATGATGTTGTAAATGAAAAGACTTGAAAAAGGTGATTTTTGCCTCTATGTTTCAAAAAGAATGACCCCAGCCTGAAGGATGAATCGAGAGCAGGATGCTCAAAGAAAACTCAATTCTGAGCAATTGCAACTTGCCATTGATGAAAATTCAACCTGCACTGCTAGAGAATTGAACAAAACCATTCACGTAAGCAGCCATATGACCATATATAGGGAGATGAAAATAGTCAAAGGCAAATTCTCTCCCCTCACCTCACATGATTTGTCAGAAACCAACAGCGTGTGATCTGTTGTGTTTCAGTGCGTACTCGTGAACTTCAGGCATCTTTTTAGACCGAATTATAACTGACAGCGACGAGAAGTGGTGGATCCTTTACAACAATGTTAAGCGCAAAGGATAGTGGCTAAGTCAGGATAGTGGTTCAAAGCCAATTCTACAACCAAGACAACTTGGGACTACACCCGAAACAAATTCTTTTGCGTGTATGGTGGGATTTGAAGGGAATTTTTTATTATAAATTAATGGGTGACAATCAAACAATAACATCTGAGATTTACTGTCAGCAGGTAACTCATTTAAAAGCAGTTATACAAGAAAAACGGCCTTCTTTGATCAATTGAAAAGGAGCGATTCCGCATCATGACAATGCCAGACCCCACACCTCAAGAGCAACAAAAATTTCGTTGAAGAATTTGGCTGGGAAGTCATGCATCACCCATTATATTCCCCCTATCTTGCACCAACCAATTTTCATCTTTTCAGAAGCTTATAGAACCATTTAATGGGGCAAAAGCTTACTTCAAGAGAATAGATCGAAATGAAGAAGCTAGTTTCTTTTTTTGAGTCAAATTGGCTAAATTCTCTGAAAAAAATCAGCGAGCTTATGGCAAGATGAAAAGATGTAATTCATAAAATGGTGACTATGTTGAACACCAAATATATGTATTTTTGACAAAATTTTCACTTTAATTCAATTTAATAAATAGACAGAACTTCTGTTACAACCTGGTATACTAATTCTCCCGACCATGTGCTAACAAAGGTCGAATTTACCGAGAAAGAATACAAACGGATACAGTTAAAAATAATAAGTTTTCTTAAATATGATTTTGACGACTTCTCTAACTTGTGCTAAGTATAAAATTATTCGAGTTTTATCTGAGGGTTCGTTATTGAGACTAGAGTTTCTATAATATCCGAAGTACATCACTCTACTTAATTTATTTTAAGATTAACTTTTAATCATGATACGTAGTCATTTTGTAATCATCTACCCCGGATGACTAGAAATAATGGAAGCTACAACTACTCCGGGAATCCGACTATAATGAAGGCTTAAATTACAAAATGTCGAATATTACATAAAGAATAACCCAGTGCCTAGACAGAAGAGATAGTACAAAGGTTCTTCCTACAATTTTTATCTTCAGCATTTTTAATGTTAAAAAAAATTTCACGTTTTTAGTTTTAATTCAACAGCAGTGAGGTCAGATAGTAAACCTGGGGACTTGAAGTTAAAAATAGAGAAGGCACATTTGCCACTAGTCTCTTCCCCCATGTGACAGTCATTTTATATTGAGACTTAAAATTAATTATAGGAACTGACATTTTATTAAAGCGGAGAAATCCTCAATACTCTCCTTATCAGATATAAACTGCCTAGTTTATGATTTGAGCTTCTGGGCAATGGTGACTGTAATTCTTATATACAAGACGATGGAGAAGTAAGTCTTCATTATTAAATATAAACAATTTAAATATTAATTATACACACTGATAAAAAGTGAAAACGAATATGAAGCTTTATTCAGAATTCCTATTTTATTCAAGCATTCATCTGTAGATTCTTCAATCATTCGGGGCTCAAATAAAAATATGTGGCTTGGAAGATCATTTCTTGAAGGTCTTCGCATCAATCTGAGCATGTTTATCTTTGAGCTTGAACTCTTAGTTCACCGATTTTCTCGTCCATCATTCTCGAAAGTTTAAACTAGTCATTTAAATAAAGCGTCCATTTGTTTAAAGATCGTACTGAGAATACAAATTAGAATTTAAGTTGTACAATTTTCAAATTCTATTATATTAAATAGGGATAGCTATACGATGCTTTATGATTGTCTTTTCTGCGTTCTTACATTCTTTTCCAGATTTAAGTTGTAGTTGTATTTTCTGTAACGCGAAAAATAAGAGGGATGGTTGTATGACCATTCCACGAGCATCGGTGCTCATCAGTTGTGCTTGTGAATGAGTAGTAAACTAGGATTGAATGCTGTAAATTAGCACCAGATAAAAGAAGATCTAGGCAAAATCGGTTTGAGTTTTTTCTCGTCAACTGAATAGTGGCAATAACGAAGATTTGAACATGAGGTTGAAACATGTTACCATCACTCAAGAAGGTGTCTTTCCAAACTTGCATCCTGAACTCTAAAATGTTACTTTTAAGCATCCTTTAGACTAAGAATAGCGAGAAGCAGGCCCATGTCAGTTATGTTGCATAAAGCCGTTAATTGTGCTAAAAAGAAGGATTAAAAACCACCAAATAAATGACAATTTGAATTCTTCTCAGTACTCCATCATTAACTTTTTCTTAATGAGTCTCGCATATAATTTTCTTAAACCACAGTCTTGATGGCGGTAAAGGGGATTAAAGGTCATACCATCTTATTTGGGGTAACCTGTAATCTCTCCCTTTAAGTGGAAGTGTAGGCTAACTGAAGCATGAAATTTTACCGTTTAAAGTACAGGCTAAACTTACATTAGCATTATGTACGTTAAAGTACTAAAGAATACTGATATTTGAATGAACATGGATAAAACTTCGATCATAACTTTATAAACTAGAGTTTTGAGTATAGGAGTAGAATAGCAGTAGGCTTTTATGCAAATCTTATAGATCTTTAAAAATGTAGCATAAATTTTATCAACTACTCTTCAGCTCTTTAGGGGAAATAGATATTGGTACCTCTGCCTTTGTGCTTTAAACATTATAAAAGTTAATTTTTGGGAAAAACTTTAAAAAATCACCATCCTCAATCCTTTTTAACCCAACGTGAAGTATAACTCCCCACTTTTAAAAACTACAAATGAAATCAATCACTTGAACAATTTCAAAGTGGTTAACTAAAAACATTTTTACAAACTTCAGAAGAAAACAAAATTGTTTCGATAGTTTTTCCAAGTATTTGAATTTAAAAGGTAGGAAATACCTTTAGTAAATTTACTACAGATTTAATTAACTAGTAAAATTAAGAATTTGCCTTCTTATTTTTCGTAAGTTAAAATAAACAAAAGCAGAATTCAAAAAGTGTAGAGAAATAGTCAAATATATTATTTAAGCTTTCACTGAACAAATGAGAATTTTTGAAAAAGTGAGAAAAACTTTACATTTAAATTAATGGATTGTCGGAATAGGAGCATTAAGTTAAAGCTCTTCTCGGGTATCTCAAACGTCCCAACTTAACCTCATGATGTGGTAACTTATTTGCTTTTAGACTGAAGGCTCAACAAATTAAAAGCCTAGCAGACAAACAAAGCGTTTACAAGAATAGATTTCCAATCAGTAGGTACTTTGAACGCCTTAATCTGCACTTAACTACCATGTTTTAAGGATCTGAAAATTACATAACGGTTAGGTCATGGAAGACATGCACTAATGTAAAATAAACATTTAAATTTTCATTATCATAGAACGAGAAAAACGGTATTTTCGTGAAAATGATTTCATGCAATGTGGTTGGTGTAGTGATAGCCTAGATTATTGATATGAATCTAATATTAATGGCCTTCTCACGCTACTTATGAGAACACCAAAGGGAGATAAAAATGATATCCACATAAGATATCTCACTCGAGATATCTATGGCAAAATTGAACATCAAAATAACCGATTATTACTCTTGAATCGACAAAAAGTAAAACTTTACGCTAGAATGAGCATGAAATAAATTTTTAGAGCATTTAGCTATCACATTATGGAATATTGATAGACTTATTTCACGGAGGGCTTCTAATTGGACATTAGCAGGCCATTTGACGAAAAGAGCAATAAGCAAGAAAGATAGTATCACTTCATTGTAAAGGTTAGATCGTATGGAATGAAAAATTGTAGTATTTCAGGCCTTACTCTCAACGACTGAAGCTCCTAAAGCTGTACTTCCTATGTTCGAAAGTTTTTGCAGTATACTGCTTATAAACTTTCTCTCTCTTGGATCATATGAACTTGTTTGCTCTATTTTACCTACCCTTGTTCCATGATAAATGTTTGAGTTTGTTAATACGACATCATTTGAGCTGAAAATGTTCTAGAACCATTAAGAAAAGTGATTTTAACTTGAAATAAATTTAAATAACGAATTCAGTGTCTTCCTATCAAGTAACCTTTTGTTCCAGTAATGTGTATCAGTTTACCAGTTCAATAAACATACCCTTAGTACATCTTTCAGTATAGTTTTGTGGGTGAACTTTATGTTGGTTTGCTAAAACAGATAGAGGAATTGTTGTTACTCAGGCCAACTATTCGATATCCAAAAGCGGGATCACATTTTTGCCTTTCAGAAATTAGGTATATTTAATCGTTCGGAATGACCAAGCATCAGTACAAACTGAACAGTGGTGAAGCATTAGGAAACATTATCAAACCCTTTTTCGATAATAAATATGCTGGTGATATTAATTATCTTATCTGTTCTTCTGATCTCCTCCTTGAAGTATTTGAAGCCATTGACTTAATCTAGGACTTAAATGTGAATACTAAGGGTATTTTTATGATCATCCTATAAATGAAAACTCTCACATAAATATTTCTAACTCACAGCAAATAAAATTAAAACAATAATCAGGATTTTTTAAACCTATAATAACGTAAATTAAATCCCTGCACCCAGATTATTCGACATAGAAAAAATTTATACCTGACTGTATGAAAGGAATAAGAAAAACATTTTTGAAATGATTTATTTGCCAAAATCAGAACAGTGTTTGAGAATTTTTTCTGTTTCGCTTTTGACATTGGAAAAACGTATTCTTTATTAAAAATTCATTGATAATTGCAGTCCCCGTTTGTTTTGTTTACGAGCAAAGAACACCATTTGACTAATGTGTTTTGATAATATCATCTATTCTAGTATTCAGTATTCAGTTTGAGAGTAAAAATACGGTTATATAGATGAAATCAATTTGAACATACCAGTAAATGGATACATTCAAAGGCATTATTTTGTAAAATTATACTCTTTCTGTACTGTTGGGTATTGCTAGGGGGTCTAGTTTGACCTATATAAAAACCAAGTTTAATTAATATAATCATAAAGTTCCATTTTGCAAGTGATAAAGAAGAAAGAGAAAAGCGATGTAAAGGTCCGTTTCAAGGTTTACTTGATAACGAAATGTTTTACAGCCCATAGTGAAATTATTTGGTTAATTAATACTTATTTTGAATAATTTTCATGGTCAATGAAGAATTTTAGATTAATTTGCCACTGGAGATAGGGAAGTGAAAGTGAAAGTACAGTTTTTTCCTAATAATATTGGTGACTAGTCCCCATAGTTGGATCTTCTCATTTTCCCAACTTACAATAATAACCTTCAAGCCCATGTATAAAAAATCTCTTCCATCACCCACCTTACGTAAAGACTCGGTATCATGGTATTCCATTATTGACCGACATAAATCAACTAGGTTTTTCATTCCAATCGCTGTGTCTGCGCCAATCTGATTTGGCCATATTTCAGGTAGCCAAGCCTTAATCTCAACTCAGACATTTTTCATCCAATGTTCTATGTTTAAGTAGAGCTCGAGTTCTGGACATTCTCTCAGCATCGTGCCAATACAGTAAAAAGAATCAATTTAAATGCATGGGAGCTTTTAAGTGGGGCAGTGGAAAATAGCTACCTACATGCTCGATGTTTGACGTATATGGGAACCTAATGGAAAATAAGCTAGTAAGGGAATTTTATGGCCATTTGGCTTATAATTAAATCTAAGTATATGGAATAATCATATCCCTACCCGTGGTTAAAGGTCACTTTATTTCTTATCCAATTAACGTATTTTTCCAGTTCCTTTGTCCTGTTTATAATTCATATATAAATTATCAGGTTATTTATCAGCTTTACTCTATTATATTTTTTCTCTTTTTGGTTTATCAGTCAGGATGATGGCGTCATCACTCTTCTAATAAAAGCATCCTACTGAGATCTTTGACTATTTCCCACCTTTTGAGATGGCAATAACTTAACAAGTTATCTCCTTTTTAATTGTTATGATTCCAGTCTTCACCATTCTCTTGTATTAAATTAGCCAGTCTATTAAAGGGAGCAACATAGAGTAAGTGCTCAATTTCATCCTAAATAATGAGGTATTCAAGGTTTATTTTAAGAAATTAAATGCTTGAATCTGGAAGTAAACTACCCAATCCTCCAGTTTACCGTTTTGAAATTTAAGAGTAGGTGATTTCCGGAGTATGTTTTCCATTTGATTTCAAATTTTAATCATGTAATACTGCTTAATTTTAAGTAAATACCCTGGTTGTTAACATTTTCGGGTACCTTTATGCATTTGCATTCTGCTCCTCAGCTGAATTTATCAGAATTCCATTGAGAGCAGCTCTGCACTTTTACTGAACACTTCCGCCGTAACCCTATGACGATGTTAACATTTAGCATCCTGTATATGAGGGTGGTTGTTTATAAATGGAGGTCATGCAATTAAAGTGATTCGTTAAGCTATCATCTTTTCTAATTATTACGAATATTATTACACAAAACTCTCAAACACGCCTTATCTTGATTAATTTTTATTATATTGTGCAAATTGCACCTGATTAGATGAATTACCACGACAGATTTGATGATAGGAGAAGTCAGTTATACTCAATCGCCATGTCTAAAAGGGCATAGAGAGAGCCCAGATACCCTAATATACAATGTAGTGTCAAGCACCATTTATTCGGAAAATCCGAAATAAAGAGAAATGAATTAAAGGTTGGTAGTTGGGTACAACAGTCAATTTGTTAGTATGTAAAATCTCTGTATGAAAAGAGACGGGTTACGTAGTTCCCGTACAAAGATTAACACTCAGAGAAACGTAATAACACGACTGGCATGTATCAACTGCGGAGGGAAGGGTTTATAGGGTCTGTCACAGTTGGCCTGTTCTATGTTTTCTCCAAGTTCATGATAAGAAACCCAATTCTATCTAAAGCATCTGCGAGAATAGTTCACCTTAAATTAGCTCACAGTCTATCACTGTCAAGGTTTTGTTTGAAATTAACCGTTAGATCAACTGGACGTGAAAAATTTTACTAAATATTTTGGAACTATTTTCTATTGGAGACACCATATTCGGTACTAGGTAACCAGTCTTCGGTGAAAGGATCAGTGCTAAATTAAGAGGATAAAGTCTTTTTGGCCTCTATATTGATAAATAAATAATCTTCTTGATCAGCGATGCTTACTTTATGAAAAGCATGAAGAGAATATCGGAGTATTTGAAATGCCAGTTAAAAATACAGCCTTAGAGAATTTAATGAAAGACAAGAACAAACTTTTCATTTTAAACAATAAAATTAGCTAAACTAAATCTAGATGCCATTTCAAACTGTGGTCGCTGTTCAAGGCATCATGAAATAAATGAATTTTCCGAAACCTGATAGGGATCTCGAAGACTACGTCAAGAACTTTGGTGAGTTTCGTTATGGACTCTCTGTAGGAGAATTATTTGCGATGTGGTATGCTCGAAATCGAGATGTTTATGGAATTCGAATGGCGGGGTTGCTGGACAAAACGGGAGTCCTCATACTGTTTCCGAAATGTAACAAGTGACCACAATCACTATTTGGCCTATTTCCTACCACCTTTGCCGAAGGACTTGATCTTGGAGGAAAGGATCCAAAAGTGCGAAAAGGTGTTTGGGGACAATATTTCTCTTTCCAATGGGCGTTATAAATGCCTAAATTTGACCGTACGCAAAAATGAAAATATTCACAAGTACAAAGGCATTGGCAATCGAATGTGAAAGCATTCTCGTATGAGTCGCTGAAGGAGGACCAATTGAAGGGCTTGCCATTCATTCAGGATCTTTGTCTCGCGTGTTATGCGGGAATTCGTCGGAAATTGTTAAATAAGAGTCTAGATGTCATGTTACACAATCCGATGGATGAATGCAACAACTTCCAGAGTCTTATCGCTGACTCGAACATCGCTAAAAGCAGTAAAATTCGAACATGACTAAATAAGAAACCTAAAATCGATCAATTAACCGAAAGTAATTCAACGCCGCAGACTCAGACACACTAAACACATCTCAATAATCCTAATTATAAACTGAGGTGTCTATTTTTTGGCGGTTTCCACCACCACAGAGATTGTTCTTTCTTTAAATATCAGTGCCAAGACTGTAATTCGTACGAATAAAAGGAAGGATTTTGCCAGAGCAGTCAACGGCGATTGTACTTAAGCAATAGGAGAAACTCAACCTCGCCAACTGCACGATATGCTAACCACAATGCAGGTTAGAGTAGGTGTCGCTATTAAACCTTATGCATTAATGAAGTATTTTTTGTGTTACAGATTTACATTGGGTCAGACATCTCTAGAGTTTCCAATACTGCTTGAAAAGCTCTTGGTAACTCCAAGCTAGATAGTGTTCTTTACAAAGCATCTTGTGCTTCAGGTGATGCAGTCCAACTGTCGGGAGCGATGAAATGCAAGACACGGTATGCTATGCGACTGACAGCGATATCAACGTGCTCAGTGTTCTCGAATCGAAAATGCAAGGCGTAACTTACTAACAGTAAAGGAGGTGAAGAAGCGATTTGCAGTTGTGTTTGAGGACATCTTGCGTAAGTGCACATGGACTACATCCATGTTATTTCTAAAACCAGGAACAAGGTGCGTGTTACGACCAAAAATACCAGTGTCTATTGCAGCTATGCAAATTGTCGAGAACGAACTGATATGCTTGGAATAGAGGGGCACATTTTAATCTATTACATATTCGAAATGGGCTACTCCAATCGCAGTGCGGATTTCCCTACGGGACTCATCGTTAATCACTGCCCACTGCATTACAGTGAAAAAATTCCATAGGTATATATATTGCAGGACCGCAAGCCGTTGTTTTTAATATATGGCTCAAGAAGAGGAGTTCTGGTGCACTCTGCGAACTATCTTCGACGGCAGGCACTCATATTATTGGGTTATAACTGCGATATTAAGTACCGAAAAATGGAGGATTTTGGCCAAGCTGATGATCTATCTCATCTCATCAATATTCAGCGCACACAAACGGAAGAAATAGTGGTTGCATTCATGTCGGTCAAAAGAGATATTCAGTACATACCCGGAGGAGTCGATTCGAAACACGTCGGTAATGGAGGGAACATTAGAAAGGAAATGGCAAGCGCTAAAAGTTATCCAGTCTAAGTGGCTCTTACTTCCACTAAAGGGAGACCTACTTGAGCTTTAGTGTGGGCGAGATTTAATTATGTCTAGTGTTTTTGGACAGAATTATTGCTCTTTCCGCCCTTGGAATTTTTCATACGACAGTTTCACTCAAGCCATCCTGAAATATGCCTGAAGAAATCAAAAGCTAGAGGATACGCCCACTGGCTGGGTATGGACAAGGATATCGAATACCTCGTGCGCCAGGGCAGCAAATAATTCTATTCGCCAAGGTCCCATGCTCCGGCCACTAACTGAAACCCTGCAGATCAGATTAAATGTCAAATTTGGGGATCCGGTAAGTGGTGTTACCCATTTAGTTGTTGTTGATTCATATTCTAAATGGCCAGAAGTAGTATCACTAACTTTGGCAGCTAGTGGCTGAACAATCGCCACATGGATTACCAAAGACTCTTGTTACGGATGGCGGGACGCAAATTACGTCAGTTGACTTTAAGGGATTCTGTGAGCAACGGTCAATCGGACACATCAAAACCCCCTCTTAACACCCTCAGTCGAATGGACAGACCGAAAGGTTCGTCGATGTACCTAAGAAAGGCCTATAAAAGGCGAAAGGTGAGGGCTTGAGGGAAAAGTTACTGCATAATTTTTGCTGGAATACAGATCAACTCTGTATCCTACCTTAGAAGAAAAATTCACGGCCGAAGTGTTAATGGATCGAAAGGTGAAAACTGTTTACGAATCAATGCTGTCGAAGAATACTCCGCCGGACTGGAGGAGGTACAGTCAGAAGAGCGGTTTTGCTGTTAATACACACGCTTACATTCACGATTACTGACCGGACCGCCAGTGGAAAGCTGTGATTACTACAACCTGGCATGGGAGTATGATGCTGAGGTCGATAAGAACAGGTGGGTTCACCACTAAATAATCAACTCCGACTAATGCTGGCAGAACCCCCTTATGATAGGCCATACTCTTCTTTGTATTTGTTACTTGATAGGTTCATTCTTGTTCATGTTCTAGGTCTAGGTCTCAGATTAAAGATTAAGTTTTAGTTCCAATGCGTGCAGTTAGAAAAAAGACGGGGCCTTCCCGTCTCCACGCCGATCCATCTTCGATGGCCTATAGGTTAACTGTCTACGATGGGAGATGCTAGAATAATAAATAATCATTTTCTCCGGCTTCCAATATTTCTTCTCTAAATAAGATGTAATTTTCTTCCTAGTCCACCACTGATAAATTACACCTTGTAATTATGCCTCTTTGTTTAAGTTGATACAGATTGAAATTGAATTTCGTTAATACACTCGTGTTTACCATAACGTGTCTTGTGTTCCGCCGTAGGTTATTGGTTTCAGTATTAAGTTGCTATATTACTGAGTTTTCTAGATTGGTTTATTCTGCGGCATTACTATTGGGACTTCAAGTTTGCTACATTATGACAAAAGATCTCCAAAATTACTTACTATTTTCTATGCACTGCAATAATGAACAATTAACAAAA
Source organism: Hymenolepis diminuta (assembly GCA_900708905.1). NCBI lineage: Eukaryota > Metazoa > Platyhelminthes > Cestoda > Cyclophyllidea > Hymenolepididae > Hymenolepis > Hymenolepis diminuta. Next base: position 233,410 of record CAADRB010000019.1, read on the forward strand.
AGAACTTAAATGGTGCGTCTAATTTGTATCAAATAGATGATTTATTGCTACTACCTTCTTCAGATAAGACTGAATTATTTTTGCGTACATTAAATAGCAAAAAATTCAGATTATATTGGGCTGTGTTTTCTCAGCACTAACCTGATGCAAATTAAATGCTTTTAATTGAATATTTACTGCAATATTTAGAAAATCGTTTTTTGTGATGCTATAATATACATGCAATATAATCGGTTATTTCATAAATAAATTAAATTGAATATGGTAGACATTTTCAGATATTCTTTTCTTTATTGAATAAACAAATAGGTAATATACTTCCAGAACAAATTAACGCATTCAATTTTAACAAGAAAAAGTTGAAAATCTAATATCTGGAATATATTATCTTAAGTCTTCTAAATGTATTTCTAGAAGTAATTCCTGTCCTCTCAACTATCGGGCATGCCGCTCACGTATTCTCAATCGAATCTCATTCGTCTTAATAAAATGTTAATATAAAATCCATAACAGAAGGAGATTGAACAGATCTAAGCATTCTCTCTTTAATTAACTTCCTTTTCTTAGTCAGAGATATTGTTTTTTCCAACCGCAGTATTGTCCAATTTTCCTACACACCAAATAAGCCTAGCTATTTTCTGCGGCTACTACTCTCGGCTAACTACAGTTAGTATTCAAGCGAAAAATAAACAAAAAATGGAATGTATATGGTAAATAGAGGACACGTCTAGAATAGATCACACCATAATTCATTGTGACAAGTTGCAAAGGACACCCTTATCGGGTTAATGACGTTAGTTGTAAGACCTTGACTTTTGCTGGATTTTTTTCTAGCCCATCTCACTATTTAAATCCAGCATTTACTGATAGACGATAAGATGCATGGTATTAAATGCTTATCCTACGTTATTGCCATCATCGGATCCGGGATGCACAGGTGTAATTATCTCTTGATTGAACTGACGCGAGTCCGAATGTCCCTTTTGACATGGCATCCACCCTATTTTAATTTAGTATTGCAAAGGTTGATCTAAATGTTTTCAGTGCCCTAGAATAAATTTCCAATTACACACTCATCATTTCTGAGTCTGTGTCCGTGGACTGAAATTTGTAATAATTGAATTTCATTTTAATCAAAACGCAGTCATCAATAAATGTAATCAACTTATTGTTCTTGGCATGCCTTTGCCTGAGATTTCAATCTTATCAGGTGTTAGAGGCAATTAACGCCATTTGCATATCTCCTTTAAGTGATGGAAGCAAGCGGTCTCACTTTCTGTCTTTGAAATGGCAAACGATAACAAACTTTATTATATTAGAATCCTTCAATTTGAGTAGGAAAGTACTCAAATACTCAAAAATATACGAAAATAAAAATAAATACCTGTACTCTCTCTCAACTATCACAACTTTTGGATGTCCAGATGACTCTTCTTGATTGAGGTATCGTGTTTAGCCTTGCCATGAACAATAATAAAAGAGATCCTAATTTTATTCTTTTCTCTCCATCTGTTGAATTTTTGCTTGTTCTGTGTAATCTAGAAACCACACACTACAGGTAATTTCGGAGTTATATTACTTTTTATAGGACGAAACACGTTAACCATTCTAACAATTAGATCCCTCTATTTCAGAATCAGCAGATCTAGAACTCACATGTTCACTTTCCCAAGTAAAGCAATTATGTGAATACCACTTGTCACTCTATAAGTTGGCATTTCGGAACTTGGTCAGAACAAAATTAGTATTATTTGAGATCTCCTATGATAATGTTCTCTATAAGAGAAAAATGTTATTTGTTTTATTGAAGAATAAAATTAGCTTAATCAAGCCTACAAAATAAAATCTCTAAATATAAAAACAAAGTAGTTAGCTGGAAAAATGCCGTCAAATACTGCGAGGAGTTTGGAAACTTAGCTGCAGACCTGAAGTTAAAGATTAGACCCAATTACAACTAAAATAAGCAAACTTTTATTTCTCTGATATTTTGTCTACGTCGTTGTAAAAGCGTTAAACATATTACGCACCTCATAGATGAGAAACGTATGAGAGAAAGCCATTAATTAGCGGGTAGTTGGAGATGATTCTTTATTTCCAGTTAAATTATTATATTTCAAATAAAATGATTATTACCCAAGAAACTACAAAATCTTACGACAGTTTAAATCACGAAATCGCATGGAATAAAGTGTTCTAATATTATTTTTTTGCATTCTGAGGTTATGAGTTCTCCCCCTTTTCATAAGAGATACAATTCTCCTTGTAATGTTCAAATGTTCAATTATCATGCTTTAACATCTAGGTCCAAGACATTCAAAGCTTGTTGACCGGTTGTTTTAATCTCCTGATTGGTCGAACCTCCTTGAAGTATTTTTTATCTTTTTTAGCAGATAGAAGCGATTGATGTGGACGTTTTAAATATGGGAAAAATAACTGAGCAAAGTCATTCTTATTAAATTCCGCGATAAATGTCCGCATAAGAATTGCCAGGGGAATAAAGCATAAATCAGAATGAAAATATTCCAGGTACGATTGACTATAACTATAAGAGGAAGTAAATTTATCAAATTGGCTTGATAAAATCCCTCCGCTAAATGGGTTCTAAAAATTGTAAACGTGAGTTTCTTTAGGAACCTATGAAAATCTTAAACTTCAAACTTCGGAATGTTAAGGCATGATACAACCAGATAAATCTATACTCTCGGGGTAGTAAGGATTTCTTTAACTTTATTCTCTGCTTCTACTGATCCCTCTTCATATTCCTTTGGCTGAATACCACATGTCAAGTGCTTGCGTTCTCGAAAATAATTTTCCCATAATTTAAGGGCTTTATTTTGATCAATTAATTTCAGTGTATTAGTACTGCCACTCAGCAGTCATTAGTAATTATTAAACTGCCAGAAAATGTTAAGTTATACGTAAGGATGATATATCCACTCCTCTGGTACCCGATCGCCCTAAATTGGAATCGACTTTGATGCTACTCATTTCTTTGAATATAGAAATACTGTCCATTAAGTAGTCATTCATTTGAAAACTTAAGATTTTCCCATTTTTTCACAAGATATGATCGCAGAAATAAGAATGAGTATTATGGGAACTCCAGATTTTACTAGTTTTATCTAGGCTGTTCTCTTTCTTTTGAATGCATTTTTTTATTGTTAATTTTTAAATTGTTCATTGTTTCTCTGGACTCTTCTTTGTAAAATTTATAACATATTGAATATTTTTTATCCTTTTTTTATAAAATGGGAATTCACAATGCGTTATTTTGTATAAAGTTAACGATCGACCCGAGAAAAAGCTCATCTCACCAATTGACACGGTTAGACTTAGAAAGTAGTATAGAAAAATCTTATTCTCTAACGCAATGGCTATATTTTGTTCCTCTTAAATTATATTCTTCATGAGCTCCTTGTAATTTATTACTAGGGTTGATCTATCATCACTTTCCCTTTGCAGCAGTCATCCTACTTCACAGAAGATAAAATATGTAGTCCGCGCAAAATTTTAGGACTCGTTTCCACTGTTATATTGCATTGTGTATCTTTTATCTCTTAACAGAAAGACGCTATCTTGAATCGGCATTCCATGTAAAAGTATGGATTATTTATCATTATGTTCAGTCAGTATTTAAACTACACGTGTCGCAATCGAGCGATAATGTGTATGTAAGGTAAGCATTTTCATTGCTAACTATCACCCTGTTGCATTTCTTTACTTCATTTATTTTTATAATTTATAACAACATAGTATACTGAAATCGGAAATAGAATGAATTATGAGATATAGTAATGTTATACGTGAGAAGGAATATGAAAATTTAATAGTAAATTCTAGTTATAGGAATAGGAGTAGTAGTACTGAATATTGCTCAAACACTGATGAGCTCTGTAAGGTTAAAAATTTTATGTTGGATATAAGCGTACAAAGAAGAAATTGGTCACGCAACCACTCTTTTTATTATCTTTTGCAATATTGGATGTCCACTTTTACATAATTATTCTAAATCCAAGGCTGCTCATCGACATAAACAGAATATGTTAGTATATTACGGTTTATATATGGGAAGAGTACCAAAATGCAGAGAAGCTAATGTCTCGTAGAGCTTCGTCTTCAGTGTATTATAATTTAAAAACTACGCATCCTGCAGTCTAATTGATATCTTTGATATGATTCTTAAATAAATTAGCTCAATAATAATACAAGCATAACACTACGCATCTTTAAAATAAATCAAAAGACTGACGTGGAAAACTTTAAATCCTACAAGTAGATATAGTAACCAATGCTTATGTCTCATGATTTTTGCCTTTTATTATACAAAAAGGTAGTGTTTAAGAAAAATGCCAATGCATTATCGTTTAGATTGTCACTTAATTCAAATTACGACTATTTGGGCCAGACAAAATACGAGATGAGAGAAGAGAACAGCAATTAGGCACAGACCTCAGGCAGAAATCCGTCCTGAAATTAGTCTAAATTATGAATTAACAGCTTATAATTCAGAAAGTATTTTAGCTAAAAGAAGACTAAAGAAATAAATACAAAAAATTATCAATATGGATTCATAGGAATTATAGATAATCAATCATACATTTTGGGTTAGATCTCAATGTATTTCAGTAAACGAAAACCTTTAAAATCTCCTGTGGGAATTATTTCCAAATGTTTTATTTTGGAGCATATTTGACTGAGAAACTCATCATTCCTTCTCCTGATCATTAGTATTTTAAATGAAGGATAAATTCCAATGCGTTTCCAAGGATTTTATCTAAGTCATCACTAATTTCTAAGATCCAATTATCTCAACCTCACAGTGGTGCTTGAAGTGCTTGACTCTACTGTAACCTCAAGTTTCCTGTAGATAGTCATTGTTTGTCCTCAAGCGGTTTATATTAATTATTGGAATAAGCTTATAATTGGCCCTCGGATGAGCGTTTGATAAGGTTCAATTTTCCATGCAGCGATGGCCGGACTGATTTCACCTGTCCATACTATTCCTCGTCTATGAAACTATATTAGGCCTTTTTATACCATACACTCCTTCGCTTCCCTCTCATCTCTCCCTTATCCACTTGAACCCTCATCATGGTTCGTCCAATGCACTTTGGTCCAATCAGCCCTTGGTGTTCTGCTCTAATACTGTTGTTAGGCTTTACACAATTTACTACACATTTATTTGTCAATCCCCATCAGTGGACATACACCACTGGATATTGACCTTGCGACCTCGGACTTGGGACATGTGCTGTTGACGCTAAACATCGTAAGTGCACTTTTCTTTTACTTTCAATTTCCGAATATTGAAGTAAACGAGCTCTTAGATATATCAGAGGTTATAGTCTAACTTAGTCAATAAGCGACTCCTTTTTAGGCGTTTTCTTTAGCGAAGTTAATTAAATCAAGCATAAAATAGCGTACTATATTTAAAATGACACCATTTTCTGTTCTGAGCATCTTTGAAGCCACTTCGTTAGGTGTACAAAATAACTGATTTCTTTCTTAATATTTCAAAGTATTTTTTTTAATCAATTATAGGAGACAACCGAGAATTACTTTGGTACTCTAGTAGAACTCTACAATATAAAGTGATTTATGAATCTTCATCATGCTCGTCTCTGAATGTCAAGAAGTACTGAAAGAATAAAAGGAATTGTGTGGTGAAAACAGAAATACATGTCCTAAATAAGGAGGAAAGACGAACTGGCGGTGAGAACATAGAATGTGATTCATTTATTTACGCTTGGATGAAAATAAAATTTAGCGATTTAATTAAGAGAAAATGAAAATTATATTTATGTTTAGTGATTGAATTACGTGCCTACTAAAATATAATTGCATTGATACACAATAAAAACTTGTTTAGTAATATCTCAAACCCCACATCATAACTCTTTTGGCATAACTTAACTTTATCATAAAAAGGGCCAAAAGGTTACTCTTGATATTACTTGGTTCTAAATGCTGTTTAAAATAGTATACATTCACATTTTCTGATTAAAAATCTTGCCAAATCGAAGTCCAGTGCCAATTTTTGGATCTTCCAGTTCAATCCCGCCAATGTGATTTTTTAATATCTTATTTCTATTTTACACTTGTAATTCATTACGTCTTTTCACTTTATTTCGAAGAATAAGAGCTTTAATTACATTTCCATATTTGTCAAATAAATTGAGCAGATCAGTTCCAAAACCGGCATAAGCATGTGCCAAATATGAAACTCTATATTCTTTTTTCTTATCTTTTAATTTAAATACCGACAAACTAGAGTAAGATTAGTAGCTTATTACTCAAAAACTTTAAAAACTTTGTAATTAACAATATTGAACTTTAAATTCTTCTTGTTCAATGTGACGTACTTATTTTCTTATTCATGTCCAATTCAAGAACAAATATTTTACTCTATAATAGTGTTATACTTCCTCTTTCAACAAATGATTCACCTACGCTGTACACTGAAATTGCCAAAAATAGATATCCTTTCTGATTTATATTCTCTCATATTTATTCCATTTTTGAGAAACAAAGCAAAGAATAGCAGTGTTAATATCCCTCCTGCCATTATCATCTTCATTCTCTGTACGAACCAGTTTCAATAATTTTAGTGCCGACACACTATCATACACTTTTAGTTTATTTATCCAACCCAACGTCTGCATTTCTTTTTATTACTACTTCCAATCTCCTATAATAAAATTCTTCCTCCAATCAAAATTTTAAAGTATTATCTTAAAATTGTTGTCTGTTGGCTTTAAGGTTGTAAACTTGTAGCCTCAATACAAATTTATAGCAATACAATGAGGAAGCCAACAAAAGTTTTAACTTGATCCGCAAATTCCGTTGGCCCATTGACATACGAGTTGCCTGAAAGGCACCTTTCTATTTCAAATATCGAATAATTTAATTATTAAATATCTTTTTTATAAAAATGGAACAAGAGGAAAGCACACAAGATTTTATTTGAAATTGGAGTTCTCGTTACTTCACAATAGAACTTGTAGTCTTGAATTTTGCAGGACATTTCTTGCCAGGTTTTGTATCAAACTGAGCCCATACTTCTCTTATTATCCCTTACAGACTTTGCTTTCAAAAAAATGGTTTCCAAATTAGGCACATTCTTGAGCTTTTAAAATTTTCGAAGTTTGATTAGTAAATTAAATAAATTATAACAAAATCTTTACGCTGTTTACTTACATGAAGGGAAAGTAAGGTATTTTTAACGCGTTCGTTTCTATATTTAGTTAATTTCGAATTTATTTGATCAAATCAGTTCCTTGAATTCCTATTTAGAAAAGAGACCTGCTTAAATTTTAAATTAAATAAAACTTGGCGACTGTGGTTTGTTTTATTGTTTGAATATGAAATATACATCTATTATTTCTTACTTTAATATGGAATTCATTGATTTTTCCTAATCTCTTACGCAAAATTCAACCCTCCTCCATGTTGTCATTTTATTGGCTGATATAAGTGAGATGGTTGTTTTGTTATTTGTTGTACATGCTAAATAATCACAGCCCTCATTATACATCTTAATAAATTCGCCCTATTAAAGTAGGGTAGTTGATGTTATTGGAGTAGTACTCTATCCAATTATTGGAACTATTTGTTGGATTCCGACCGAAATAGGTTAAGATATGTTTTTTAATGAAGCAGTGATCTTCCTAATGACTGGCAGGACTCAGGAGTTTTCAAATCAATAGACTAAGTTTTATTATGGATAACACAAGTTTAAGTACACTACAATAATAAATGCGAGAGAGCTAAAGAAAGGTAGGAAATAGATAAGATAGAGAGAAAGGAGATAAAGCGGCCGCAGAGTGAGTAGGATAACTCAGAAGAGTCATAGTCGATAATCATGAGTTAAAAATTCCTCAAATGGTAATCGATAATTAAAGCCCATCAGTCAGTATGTGCTCCACTGGTACTCTTAAAATTCATGCAAAAATATATCCTTCGGAAATGCTATGGTAGCAACCATTTGCTGAGTTGTTTTATACTATTAATTTATAATATGTTTTATAAAAGAAATCTATCAAGAGAAATCGTTACCAAAGAGGCTCTTTGTTTATTCTGTCTTAACTTAATAATATTATATTATTTTACAGTCTTAACTTCATAATCTTAAATCAGCAAGTGGTCTTTTAAATAGCAGAATTTATGGATTGATGCTGTCTTAGTCTGCTGTCCCCACAACGTAGAGATTCGAATTCGACCGTTAATAAGAGGACATGACCTGAAATCTCTTCCAACGCCATTACGGCCGTAATTACCCCAAGAAACTTGGAAAAGTTTGATAAAGAAGGAACGTGAATCTAAGAATGGAGATCAAAGCGATGAGATCAGACTATTATTTATTCGGACAGTTTGTCTGTTTATATGGGCAACACTGAGGAATGTTCGTTGTGATGTCCAGACACCCGGAATCTGGCCACTAAATTCTTGACATGACCAAGTTATCCGGCCTTTATAAGCGTTCTTACATAGTTTTAACATACTCTATATGTAGGATGCGATTGAGTCAAGACGTGTTATCTCTGGGGTCTTCCGGGTCTTTTGTTCGTATTTTCCAATAGTTTACATTCATGATTACGAGCGGATGGATGCAAGAAACCTATGTGGTTAAAATGGTGGACATCATAGATAGAGATGATAGCTCTTATCGGGGTTCCTTTATTTAAAGTAGAACCTCATGTCCTGATCGATACGACACATGCCCATTAGCCACATGGGATTCGATAGTATGAAAATACCATCATTTAGTGTGAAGTATGAATTTCATTTGTTTTGCTACTTCGCTCATAGACTCGTTTGATGACAATCTCACCTTGTTTTCAGGTATTCAAATTTAAAAAATTATGAAGAAATTTGGTGTGAGATTTGTTTATAAATTACTAGTTTTAAAGCTACGTGATACGACAGATCACGTATGTTCCTTCTGACTATTTTATCATTTTTATTCAAGAGTTCATACAGCGTTATCCGATCCTATACGACGTAAATAAGGTTGATGTATGAATTAATAAGAAAAATACTTTGATTTCTCTTCTTTCCTTGCATTGATATTCTCTATATTGGATCCGTTTATGTAGACATTTTTTTCATAAGGAAGTCCAAATAGTACCTATTTTGTTTATTCTCACTTAATGGTCTTCAGAATTTTCAGTTTTTCCCTATTCTACCTGGATGACAAAGTTAAATTTTGGTTGTAGTTGATTATTTGTGACCTCTTTACCCTCTTGTTTATTTCCCTTAGATATAATTTTTATTTGTTCGTTGATTTCTAGGAGCCATCTCTTTATTAGGTTATTAATGGAGTAATTATTCTGGTTATCTTATGAATTGTAAAGGTTCAAGGGAAAAGCAAATATAATTCACAGTTTAGATCTTAAAAAAGCGTCTATATAGTAGTATTACTAATACCATCTGTTCAGGGAGCAATGAAAAGAAAAGGATAAGGAGGAAAGAATAAACAAATAGCGCTACGTTCATTGAATTCAGGCTTTATCAGATTGGTGGATTTTACTTAAGAAATTGTGTTCACTGCGGCAGTGTTTGAACTCATAAATGCGGTGCCTAGATTCCTATTTCTAACATATCCTTTCAAAAAATTTTGTGATATCCGCCATTTTATATCACTCTTTTCAAATCAACTGGGTGATGTTAGTGAAATCATTCCTATGTCAGTCAAAATTTATCAAATCAACCCAATTTCGCCTTAGTAATGAAGAAATTTACATTCTCTCCACTCTTGTTTTAACAGAAATACCTATTTAGGTGAATCACTATAATTACTGATTTCGAACCTGTAACGTTTAATTCATCAGGAACAAGAATTTTATATGAAGTATTTTGATAAAATTTTGGACAAAGCAAACTATAAAACTCAGCTTCTAATTAAAAGTTGTTTAATTCCTAAATTGCATCGGCAGAGTAAGCCCTTATTTCCCTAGTCAAATTGTATTTCTTCTCTAAACAATCGCCTTTTTGGTCTTTCATCCTTCTCAGCAATCATTATACGATGATTAAAATGTAACATGATGATAGCAGGGACATCCATTGATTATTTTTGTAGCATTGTACCTATCACATAGTCATATACTCCTTTCCTATAAAAATAAGTGTTACCTGAAATAATCACTCTTCTCAAAGATATGGGTTTGCATTAGTTATTATCCATGGCCACGTGAAAAACTTTTACAAGTTCTATTAATTCAAATAACGTGAGAACATAGGAACTAACAAAGTAGTCAGGTAAGGAATGAAACAACTCTAGGAAGTTGCGAATTCAGGACATCAGGAGAATTACTTTTTTAATTCTCAATATATTGAAATATTCACCTTCTTTTTGGGGGTAAAATTCAATTTGTAATATACAAATTTTCCAAGGTTCAAATTTTACGATATGACCATCGAGTTTCTAAGCGGTTAATGTCCGTGATGACCAGATAATTTGACAGAATGATTAGTAGTGCCAATTTAATTTATTTTCCTACGGCCGTGAACAAGTATATTAGCTCATATGATTCTAAGCATAGCAAAGCCCACGGGAATTCATTCAGATTATGTATCAGCAGACTGATTAAACAGGTTTGAAAGGTTTCTCTTTCAACATCTATGCTAAAGTCTGAGAAATCGTGTAACAATACGCATTACAGGGCAAAAATATTCGTTTTTTTACTATTCCCCCTTTTGCATAAAAGTCCTCAAAACACTAGATCTAATTTGTGTATAATATCGGCAGGTATTCTTAAGAGTGAAAGATGCACAAATTTCACTGGAAGATTTTGTAAATTATGCTTGTGCTTCAAAAAATTCGTTTGTATTTTTTAGGAAGTTTTATATACTTCACAAATAATAAAGACAGAATGAAAAAAGCGCTGGGATACTATTATACAAATTGAGATATGAAGTCTCAATGTAATAAAATCGAGTTGTACTAAGCCAGTTCAATTTAAACTTTGACGACTAGGAAAAGTATATTTAAGGAATAAATAGTTACAGAGATGTATTGAAAATAAATGGATTACAAAAATTACTGACTAATAAATGTATAAATTAATCAAACATAAGCATTGGTTTCGATTTCAACAAGTGACAACATACTTCTAAAATATTATATTTATCTTTGCGTATTTTTTCTGCTATAGCTTTTCTCAAATTATAACTAAAAGACTACTAAGCCTAATTTTAGGCATTTCTGATTACGTTTACTATTCTGTTCTGAATTCATTGTACTATGACACATGGAAAATCAAAATTTTAAGATTTTCATCGCGAGGAAGCAAATAACAGTAAAGTCCAATAAATGGTTAATGAGAAGGAAATGAAAAGATTCTGGGAATGAAATCGGTGTATCAAAAGGGACTTACTTCATTTGATTTTTGAAATCGGTTATTTAACCATTCTACGTTCCAGAATTAAAATTTCATGATTCGCCATCTGATTTACTAAATCGTATTCTTGCCCACTATGCCCAATGTTTACTGACCGGTTCATTAATTAAGATAACCAGCCATACCACTTCAATTCAATTTTTTAAAGGTTACACGCAGGTAGGTAACTTTATCAAAACGTTTTCCACATGATTACTCACTGGAGTTCAATCATGGTTAACTCTAATTACCAGTTTTTTTTTCAATTTTTGACGGTTTTAGATCCACATTGCTAAATGATTTGTCAATTGTAACCAGGACTTTGAACTTCAATCCATAAGAATTTGTTTCCTAATTCTTTGTTTTCCTGTCAGTTCACCTTAATTTAGTCGACAATGAATGAATGAATAAGTAAATATCCTGATGCAGTTCATGCCTAGACATATGTCTAGACTAGCATAATCCATCTTTTATCCAACAACTGTTGAGTGAATAACCCCTTAGTCCTTCTAATCTCACTGGTTTCCGCTTCTGCATCCGCTTATCAGCTTCCATACTATTCAGTAAAGTCGTTAACCGTGGACCGCCTTCATCCCTTTTAGTTATATTAATTGAACGAGGGTTAGCGAAACTACAAATTTTTCCAAAAACCTAGAAGCTGGTATCTCAGAAGTGTATTACGGTCGATTATTTAGCTTTCTTCTTCAAGTTGAGTTTTAAATCGACCATATACGTTGAATGAAACCTACTCGGGCGATAGAATAAAGCTTTATGCGGAAACTGAGTCATACTCTGTTGTAAATAGCAACTCTAAAAGAATAAATGGAGGATTGTAGAAAACAAATAGAGATTTATGAAGCCAACAATGAACTAGAAGAAGAAATGTGAGTCAGGTAGCAGAACTTGATTTATATATGACTTTCAATAACAAAAAACAGAGAATCGTTAATTAAGGATGAATTTGGAAAATAAAATGTTCAGAAGCAATTTATTTTCCTATTTTGATTTTAAAAAGCAATGGAGATCACTTTTCTGGCACTATAAATCTTGTAGCTTTTCTTGAGGAAATTTTCAGTGTTAACTATAGATTCGTATTTTCCTTTTGCAAGACTTTTTTGTCAATTCTGTTCAGTGAAATGTCAAGTCAGTATAGAAATCATTTCGTGAGAATTAATATAACAAAATTGAGAAAGTTATGTAATTAATTTTATGTTATTATTACTGATTAAAGAAAAAATGCATTTGAACATTTGGAACTGTTACTGTTAAATAGGTTTATAAAAGGAGTGTTGAAGAGAAGTAGATAATGCGTCACTGCGTCATTTTATAAAAGTTACAAAGTTTAAATTTTATGATTTGACTTTGAGGTTCCTGGGCAATAGGCAAAACTCATTGAAGAGTTAATATAATTTTGTCATTGATCCTATAACCCCGATTCGTAGGCAATATCTTACAGCCAGAAGTAGGTAGCAAATAAGTGATTTTTATTAAAATTACTTTATATCATAAATTACTTTATAACGTTGAAGTGAAATTTTCATCAGGTACCTGTAAATTGAAATAAATCAAAATCTGAAATCAGTAATTCGAAAATTAGTGTATGGCAGGGCCGTAGCTAATAAAATTCTCTCTGAAATCAGTTTCGACCTTAGTACAAGGTAACAAACTGATGTTTGCACATTAAAACACTTTTATGCAGTTTTATGAGGTTTTTATGTTAAAAACCGAATTTGTTCCTGCTCGCAATTTTTACTTATAAAACAAACTGGGGCACATATAAAGGGTGGTTGAAAAGTTGCTCCCCACCAAGATCTCTAAAATGGGACTAATTTTTGGCCTACCCAATGATTCGGAAATCAGTTTTTCTTGTGCGAAGATGTTAACGGACACAAAGACTCTCGAGAACTGTCATGCAAAACTCAAGGGCGCGGGTTCCGTAATGGAGATTTGATGGGTTTAAGAAACTACAGACGAGTGGTAAGAAATGTTCAGTTTTCATGCAAATGAATGTTACACTTGTTTTTTCAGTAATTTGGATATTTTGTTTTACAAACTGAAATTTACTTTTTACTTACCCTGTTTCTATATTCAAAAGCTTTTGACGACCCTTAATCCATATCACTGGATTTACTGAATACCAAAAAATATGAAAATTCTCTTTCAGAGCCCAGAACAGAGTAAAATTGCTGAAAGTTTAAAGGAAATTACTACTGCAATAATAGATACAACATTATTCAGTCATATTGGACTAAAGTAAGATATTTTGCAGACTAATCGTCAAAGATATTTTATATTATATTGCTCAGGTGTTTACCAGTATTAATCATTGCAGCTAGTGAGTAAAATCACTGAATGTGCTTTTGATAACTTTTGATCTAGTAAGACCCGTGTTCCTTTGAATTTCCATACGGGAATAGTTTCTCCTTCCAATTGGCCAACACTCACTTAAGTATGGAATAGTCTTTCACTTTATTACCTAAAAACAAATCAGGGCAATAGAAAATTTGCATCAACTTTCCTACTGATTTGATATTGGCTAACGAGGGAATGCGAGATTACTATCTCTCAGTAGGAATTCATAAGAACAGAATTTGGACAACTCTTTCATTCATTTTTTGCAGATTTTCTAACGTTATCTTTGGATTTAAACATGTGCATCTTCAAAGTATAAGAAACCAACGTTGAATGTATTACAAATTGTAAAGACAAAAATGTGGAACATGCTTCTAAAATATGTAAAGCTGCAAATTAAATAAAGTGTTTTTGGTGCATGTTCCTAAATTGAAATTTTGTTGGTTGACTAATTAGTGCAAACAGTAATCATTAGGAGGGTTTAATGGAATGAAATTAAGAATTTAAATCTATGCTGATAAATGCTGCAATAAACTTAAGCGATTCCGAACTTGCATGTTGGATACATGTATTGGTCGCGTTGTGATAATGTTTGTTATAGTTGAGACTGTAGCTAGGTTCACTCTGTTCATTATTAAGGATAGAGCCGAATTTGAATCAATTCAAAACGCGGCAAAGGAGTTAGAGAACCAGGATTTCCTCAATTTAACGTAAGTTATTTTATTACTTGCCTGGGGAGATTACGAATTTAAATTGTCGATGACAAATGGTCTTATCATATAATTCTAATATCCATTTATCTTACAGACTTCAATTGCAAGAGTTTCCTAAATTGAAAAGTGTTAAAAAGCTCTGTAGGGCAAATTATAGTCTCTAGGGCTTCTGTTTTATAATGATGCCTTTAGAAATCTACTAACTATCATTCAGTTTATTTGCAGCTTCTGCGAAATTTGTCGATGATAAAATATCAAAGATACTATAAGAGCATCTCAAAAAGACTTCTAGCAAAAATAGGGGAAAATCCTAGCTGTTGCTGATAAATGCCTCAAAAGCGTTCATATTTAAAATTTTTCTAAATTTAACCATAAATTAAAATCTCTATAATGACAAATAAAAAAATTATCAATTTGATTAGAGCAATTAGAATCAACGTAAATAAAATGCTATCAATCAACTAGGTTGACTCGTAGTTTTGCTAGATATAGACTGAACTACAGTCCTATGAACTTTGATACCATTATCTTTCAGGTTATTAGTTTACTAGATAAATTAGGCAAGAAACTTAATAACTATATGATGCGTTACAAAGGAATGTACAACTGGCATCTCTCTGAATTGGGAAACATTCTGAACAACAGCATGACGTATGTGAAGTTTGTCAAGATTGTCGGCATTAAAAATAATGCTAAGAAATTGGATATTATTGACATCGTTGTGAAAAATGGTCGTCCTGATCAGGGATATCATTAGATTCCCTTGAGAACTAGTCTATCCATCAAAGATGTTCAAATTGTTCAAATTTTCTGTGATCAGATTCTCAATCAACGTGATTTGCCCTATTATCATATTAGAAGAACAATGGTTGCATTTGCTCCGAATCTGACATCTCTTATTGGCGGATCGTTGAGGGAAGGGTGATTGCAAAAGCAGTAAGACTGATCAGTCAAGCAAAAGATGCTGCATTTGTTGTGCCGAAAAACTTTGCCCCATGCTCTTAAAACCCATCAACATATTCCGAAACGTGGTCTGAGTTACCAGGTCTCTTTGTTTACTCGAGCATTTGTGAACCTGAAGGGGAAGATGTCAGGAACGTTGATTGCTATGGCCGCCCTAGCTACCCGTTTATATGAGACTGATGATAAGGAAATGGGTGAACTCGCAAGAACCTACTTAAGGAATAGACTTAACGAACTTTTTGTAGAATGAAGACAAAAACGGCTCCAGTTGAGAGCGTTTCTTCCCACCTATGGTGGTGCAAGCGGCAGTGGCTCTCAAACTTTCAATAAGAAATTGTTTTTTCTATTATTGTAAACCAAATGTCTGCTGTAGTGTCTAATGTTTTGTTCTCTGTTCATTTTTGGATCATGCGTTTAGTTTGCATTTAAATGTGCATGATTTTTTGTTTCTGTACTGTATACTTACTCCTTGCGCTATTATCTGGAAGCATTCCTTTCTAATCAATGTATGCAAGCAATTTCGGTCACTTGTTTTTAGCGCCATAATGTTATTGATAGTTTTTAAGTATTACAATTTGTCTAACACCACGTAGAGGACCTAGTTTGAATATGGCATTTAAGATCATATTTTGGGTTTCGATTTCTGAACAATTGAGCAAGAAGGTACAAGCTTTTTTGCAAGAGCTAGAAGGCTGGCAACTCTAGCAAAGCAAGCAATGTTTATGCCCTAAAATAAGATCTCATTTAAACAAGCCACTATGGTTGATCAAGCCCCCAAAATATCCAGAAAATGTTGTTGCAGAAAGAGTGGTCTTAGCGAATATTTAAAGACGGAACAGTATATATAGAGAGATAGCACAAAGATCCAAAAGAGCACGAAAGATGGACCAAAAAGCATAAAGGAGCGTAAATATGAGAGGAATCGACCATTTACCACTATCCTCTCTCCAGCAGGGTTTCGCGTGGTTGAGTATATCTGGTCCACTGTGTTCTCATGTTGGTCTGACTGGTAAGGTCTGCATACAGCCAAGGGTGTCCGTAATGGCTGTTAAGATTGATAACTTAACTTGATTCCAATTCTTTAGTAGGAACGTGCTTAGTGGCCTAAAATATCAAATGTACTAGTTAGTGTTGCTGCTCTTCCGATCCCGTTAAATACTCACAGTGATGAATGTGCCAGTAAGGAGTTGGGTACACGTTTTTAAGAGTCTACTTGGAATAAAGACAAGGTGAACTCAAGACAAGTATCTATAGAGGAAGAGATTATATATATATATATATATATATATGGAGAAATTACACCGACCATCGACAGTTTATTAATGATTTGGACGTTTCAACCTCACGAATCCGAAAAACTAACAAGATTAAATGTCTTATGCTAACGCTGCTAAATAAATTGTATATTATGAATAGTAATAAATAAAATGTGTGATAATTAAACTTATCTAAAATACAGCAAGTCAAGGAATATCTCCTTGTAGAACCTAACTGAAAGCCTTTTTTCTTATATGTATTCTGCCTATGAGGTAATGATATACGATTGACAATTTTACTATTATATAGAGATAATTCCATCTGCAAAATTTGTGTTAGCTTATTTTTGTCTTTAATTATGCTGTTCCTCATTTAAATCATCCACCTTCTCACTTTTTGGTGGCGCTATTTTTCCCACTTAGAAGGTGGTCTTTAAAATCTGATTTAGAAGTATGAGTAAGTTACTCTTTTTCCTGGTTACTTCACTTTTCCTACAATGGGTGACGAATAAAATGGGGATCAGTGAAGAGCTCTGACCAGTAGACAATCTTGTTCCTTATTTTATTAATCAAATTTTAAATATACTTGTTTCGAATATTACAACCTGGGAACACTCTTAGTCAACGTATAAAAGTAAAGTACAAAAACCGAAAGAGAAGAAAGCATATTAATCAAAGAATATGCCGTTAATACAATTAGTAACACTTCACTGTTGATATCCAAAATGACTAGTTATAATGGATTCATGATCACAGTACGGTAAAAACAACAAGTAGAAATAACTGAAAATAATTATTTTTATCCGATAATGATAACAAGATTACACTGGATTATTTTAAATCAGTTACAACTAGTGTAACAATTAACGGGAAATAAATGCCTCATTTCAATGAATGGAATAATTCTAAATAAAAAAACTGGCAAACAACTTCGATTACTTATGAAAATGACAAGAGGGTCAAGAAGAAGTGGATATAAAGTCTTTCCTTGTCCAATTTATGGAAGCATTGGATCGTTCATATTCAGACAAAGAGTATAATTCACTCTGAAATGCCATATTTCATAATTTGATTTCCAAGTTCAGGGGAGAGAATACACTCACAATACTCAGCTTTATTGACTGGTTGATTTAGTTCGGCATTTGGTAAGGCCATCTCGTTTAAATTATGTTTTACTATAGTCAAGCGCAGGTAGATGAGATTAGCAGTGACTTCTTAACAATTTAGACTTATTTAATTTTGAACTAAGGAATGGCATCCGAAAGGACCGTCAATCATGGTCTTTGTAAGTCAGTATGATGTGGAAACAATCAAAAGGAGAATGCAACAAATAAATTGGCTCTGAAGCAAATTAGGTCTGAAAAGAACTTTCGGACGATTTTTTCCCCCACTCTTTTGACTAATGTATACTAAAGTAAACACCCACCGAAAATAAATTTTTGTTTTGATTTTATTAATAACACTCATGAAAAGCTCAGAGAGAAGCTTTGTACGCGAGACATTCGTTTTATTGTTTATTCACATGCATATTTATCTGAATCAAAAACTGAGTCTTGACTAAATGCGTTGAGGAAATCAGATTTCAAATACTGATAACAGCAAGTTGTTTTAGAACTGTTAATTTAACAATGCAAGAAGTTTATGGAATTGCCGATAGTCACTGAAAAGAATTCTTGATTATTTCAATAAATTTGCACTCGTTAGTGATTAGTTTAAGTTGAAGTAGAAGCTGCCACGCGTTTTAGAAATCGATTACAAAGATTCTGATTAATTCAAAGCGTTTTGCAGATGAGTATGTGAGTTGATCTTATCTCAAGAAGCTTTTTACAAAAACTTTCCCCCTGTGACAAAGTTAAAATATTTGATATCATTTTCGATTTAAATTAAATTAAACAAATCGTATTTTCATCTTATCACGAAATTCCTACCATCAATTTAACGTTTCTTCATAGGCTGATAAAGGAGGGATCTATGATTGATATATTTAATTGTCTTTATCTGTTATTATATTTGAATCGAGATAATGGCAGAAATTAACTCCAGAGTCCGTTTAATTACCCCAAATCCCGGAGTAAACACCCTCCTCTTCTTTCTTTGGTTAATAAATCCTTCACACTTTCTACCCACAAACCTTCTCCTCTCTATTATTTGGGGTTTTAGTGATCAACAATAAAGACATCCCTTGGAATTGGTGTAATTTTCTGTAATTGTCATAAGAGATATAATACACGGAGAATAAATACACTGCATTCAATAAATCCATACCAGTGATCATGTGTTTGCTTACCTAGTTAGCCACTCCGTTTGCAGTCTCTCCAAAAAATTGTGTGCTCCCATTTGCGAAATAAAGACTATTATCAGAAAAAAACAAAATCTATTGGGAAGACATGCACGCAAGGAAAACATTTAAGCTTTTAGGCCTAACCTCAAAGCTAAAAAATATGACGGCGTGATGCTTTGATTTGCTTCCAGATTTACTAACTATTTGTTAAAAGCCGTTTATAATGAGCCCGTTTATTTATCCATTACTTTATGGGAACAAACGGACGTAGGGCCTCATAATTCATGGAAAAGGAAGGAGATTTGGTCCATTAGAATGAGGATTTTTACTTCTTTGCTTCTCATCTCAAAATAATATTCGCTGTTATTTTTACTGCATTTGGAAGATGTTTGCATTGAGCCAAATTTTGATATTCATAATTTTTATATAAAGAAGGATTGAGATAAATACTGCTAACCTCTCCGTTTAACTCTTATCACTTGTATCACTACTGCTCAATGACACTTGAATAAGTAAATGCTCCAAAGTCAGTATTTTGTGAAATATTCAAAAATCTCATATTTAAAAAGCTTACTTCTTATCAACGCAGACTGACGTTGCTCATCACTCATTTTCAATTCTTTTTTTGTTTTAGAATACGATATTATAAAATCAGTCAATGTTTTGATGATTTGAGAAAGGTATTTGATGGTATGCGTACTTAAATATTAATGTATTTATTAATTTTTCCGTTCTTAAATAAATCTTGTTACAACTCTGGTGTCGCATCTTTTCTGAAACACGAGTTTGTTACAACTATTTCGCGTCATTTTAGGTTGTCAATTAGGTCGATGTAATTTACCATGACCTCTAATGAGCTTTGCTATCCTGACGTTATATTAGCCCTTACATTCTGCCAGCATCTCGGTGGTTATATAAATGTAACTGAAATAGTTGAATACTCATTCAAATTAACCATTTGGTCAGTAAGCTCCTCACGATACAAACACAAATTCTCTTGGAAACCCTAAATTGTGACCATTAAAACATTTGAAAATAGAGCACTTGGCTATATCCAAGACCCAAAAACTATTAATCAGACAAAGTTTTCAATGAACTTTTCTGATACTCTGATTTTAATTTGTATTTATACATGATTCTCTCCCATAAACTTCTACTGAATAACCTTGTGGGCTCCAATAATTTTCCAAAATAAACTTTTATAAATTATTTTGTACTGCTCTAGGTAATAAATAATAAATACCTTTATTTGAGTTTAGATTCTTTCTTTAACCAGATATCTGCTTAATCGCTCGACCAACCGCATTGCCTGGAATAATTTATGTAATAATTAAGCATGCTACTTTAAATAGTAATTATTTTTGGTATATGCTTTCCATGACCTGATGGTCATGCGAGCTTCGGAATTTTTAAAATATTAGCCAAGTGCAGTATAAGGCTTCCGTGAAATTATCATGAAGACAATTTAGCCCTTACTTGGAAGAAAACTGTGTCAACATTATTATGCTTTTTCAATCATAGATGGCACATTAAGACTTTAAGTCAGTTAACATAGATTGTTCTTACGAACTTCGTCTCCAAGTTGTTATTCGTCTGCAAGGCTTGTGGATGAACAAACTTTCGATTTCAAAATAACAGATGTACCGCTATGATAAAGCACTGATGAAATCAGAAATAAAATCCAAGAGAGATCTAAACTTTAAGCACAGCTTTCGATGATAAATTACATTAAAGTGAAGTCATTATTTTACTCATTTTGAATTTCTATTTAAGTCTCTCCATCCGGAAGAAACTCTAGAAGATGGAGTAAGTCAACTAATCTAATACTTTTTTAACTGCACGAATTCAGTTACCAAAAGGCAAGACTGACAGAGTTGGTTACGGAGAATTTTATTAAGCAAGGACAGAGAAATCTTGTAATCATAAGTCGATAAAGTGGTTGCTTTGGGGACAAAGCGGTTGTTAGATAAATGATTAAATCGCTAATTTTCTTTAAGGCCCTTGGGACGAGTTATGCACGCAATTAGATAAAAATTAATAAGCGGATTATGATAGCTTATTACGCAGATAAGGAATCAAGTCACAACAACTCCTCCAAAACTTTGATTATTAAACTAGGCCGTCAAAATAAATTCAGTTTACTCTTAACTTTTCCAGTTCCTTTGATCGTCCAAACTTCAGATAATTAAAAAGCATACAAAAAATTGTTGATTTACATCAATTTGCTTCTTTTAACTTCATTGTGGTTCACGTGGTCAAATTCATTACCTGATATTCTTCTCGGCTGAATCAATATTTATCCTAATTAATTAGAGATATTTCAATAAAATGCTCATTGAAATTGGGTCATTCTCCTTCAAAATATATTCCACTTTGGAACTTGTAACTTTCGTTTCTCATAATTATAGCAAAATTCTAAATGTTTAACGGTCAAAAGGTATTAGGTTTCGTTCGCACGGCTGTATACATTTGATCAAAAAGAGTTTAGTAGTTTTCTTACCAGACATTCTTGCAACATAATAAGTACTTTTCCCCAGTTTCAGACTATAATAAGATCGAGTATTTCAAGGTCAAACTAGTCCAATAAGATATGAAACGGGAGAGAGAATTCAATAATTAGCAAGTTATTAGGTAAGAATATCGCAAATCTTACCCCTTAAACCCATGAACATTAATGTGTGCATATGCTCAAAATGGGAATAGTTCAATTTGTGATGTCCTTATATTCAATCTTTATCATTTGACTTCCAGGTTCTCAGTAAGGTTATCTTCGCTATATTCATAACTCAGTGACTGGTCGATTTAATTCCATCGTTGGTCATACCACTCGATTAATCTGTACTTTTCAACAGACAAGAGCGATAGACAGGACTGGAAATAGTACTTTTAACGGGGCATAATTCACTGAGGTATAGTTATAACATTGTAATTATTTATGAAATGAATGCATATTATAGAATAAAAAATCTACTCCTTAAGGAGGTAGATAAACTATTTCTTATGAACACGACTCTATGCACTGATTTACCAAATTCGATACCTTATAAAAAGGAAGACTTTGTTTTGAGCAAGCCTTTGGAACTAATTGAAAGTTATTCCGGCTGAAATTTTCATTAAAATAAGTAATTCTTGACAAATTTTGCTTCAGTTTTAAAACTTAATCAAATCAATTAAGATGAATTTGGTAATTAATGAAGTAGTAACTAGCAACTTATATTTGAATAGAAGTGAGATGTCTAACTTTTGGTCACATAAGACCATCGTAAATAGTAAAAAAAATCATGAAATATTTGTTTATAAAGCATAAGTAAATAATTGATAAGTGGATCTAACTAATGGGTAACTGAGAAGGAATTTTAAAAGCTTTTCTTATTAAAGGTTCTCTATATCGAAAAGGAATACGACAAGAACTCTCTTAATCTGATTTCTTATTAGAAATCCTGTTTATATATGAGTAGTATAAATCACAGTCCAATACCGGTAGTACTAAATTATAGAATATATTGCCAACGCGATAGTTCTTGATATTCTTTGTAACAATCGGAACAAGTACTTTTAAAATCATTCGTCAAAAATTTTGCTACCTAACAACTAGTTTTCATGCTTCATTGTATGCTAATGACTTGGCATGTTCTTAAAAATGAAAATGTCTGTGGATTTTTACGGGGAGTTTCTTTTCAGCCACCCTGTATATCCTATAACGATGTTAATGCATGAAGTATGATGTCATCTATCAGAGCTAATAGAATAAAAGTTCCCTTAAATACTTAATTTCAGAAAATCGCTACCGTTTATAAATATCACCGGATAACGGCATTCATATCTGACCCCTGATATTTCTGTATTATGATCACCTACTGGATAGGTGACCTCAAGTTATTGCCCATAACTTCATTTCCTAAATTATACAGTGGTGTCCATATTCACTAATCCTTATGACCTCGATTTAGTTTCACTGATCTGTATTTTATGGATAGTCACATTTTTCAGAAATGTATCGCTCTTAATCCTACCCTAGATTTAGCATCTTACGTATGTCACAAGACTTCCCCTAACATCATAAAAAATTAACTTTGCTGTCAAAAAATGCCAGTTTCTATAAACTAGGTGGCAAGTGAAGTGCAAAATTGGATTGGGAAGTAACTATTGGATATTACATAAAGAATGGTTCCTGTTGTCAAAATTGGTTCAGACTCAGCAGAACGCAAATACTGGCCCATAACTATACACTATCCTTTTTGTAATTTGATTATTTTTTTATCTGTCTGTCATTTGATAGACAAAGAACAAAATACAGTGAATTCCACCTAGTGTGTTGTAAATAGTCTGAATAGAATGAGAGTTTTTTAGAGAAAAGGTATACAACATGATGGAATACAAGTGTCCGAACGTAAATAAAGGGCGAGAGAGCCGACCTAAAGTATATATATTAAGTCCCACGGAATTCATGTTGTTGGCTGCTTGCTTGGGCTTCTTGAGAGTACCTACGAATCCTCGAGTGTTGGTTGGCTCTTCTACCGTGCAGGTAGGAGGTATTCATAAAAAGAGAATATGATTAGGTAGGTAAATAATACAATCATTTTGATGGACTGTGAGATTATACGCATCGTCCTGATGATCCCTATATATGTAACGTATAGTATCATTAGTAAGCCTTTATTACCATCCTTGTTTCCACTCGCTCAGCACTAACACTTGTTCTCCTCCAATTTCCTATTATTCTTTCTTCTCTTCCCCTTTTCCCTTATTCTTTCCCTTATTTAATAAACACGTAATCCAAATTGACTCTCATTGATCCGTTTGTTAAAGGGTGTTATTTCCTGTTAGCCATTAGGAATATCGCTAGTTCTTTTAGGAAATATCAAGTCTAATTTGGTTGGGATCCTAAAATAGCCTTACTGATGTCATTAGTACTACTTTAAACGCTTTAGTAATTTAACTAAGACTTTTTAAGGAATAAAGCTCTCTCCAAATAATTAACACTTTAAAGTTCAACCCACCGCCAGACGGATGGAAGTTTTTTAAAACCTTTGTCATGATATCAAGAGTCATACACACTTTCATACTGATACAAATGTTATTCGCCCTGGAGATCGCCTATGAGAGTATAAGTAGACAAAACGTGGACTCAGCAACTCTGAGTTATGTTTGCTGATATCATACCAGGGTATTAATTCAGTTCATTAATAACGGGTCTTGTTTTATTATGGCTGATACGTCCCAGATGATAGATCAACTATATGCCTTATTGTAATGACTC
This sequence comes from Hymenolepis diminuta, assembly GCA_900708905.1. Classification (NCBI taxonomy): domain Eukaryota; kingdom Metazoa; phylum Platyhelminthes; class Cestoda; order Cyclophyllidea; family Hymenolepididae; genus Hymenolepis; species Hymenolepis diminuta. The sequence goes on from CAADRB010000019.1 coordinate 257,613, forward strand.
TTTTTTAATTTACTAATTTCAGTTTTCCTACCTGATATCGTCTGATTACCACTGACCATTAAGCCGTTATTCTTGACATAAGATGGAGAAATTTTATAGCGTAAACAATTTTGATATATAGATCGACAAAAGAAGTTATTAACCTTTTCTCTCTTTAGAACGGATTCGAGTTTTATGGGATTCATCTTGATTATGTTTAGTCGATGGAAAGATTTCTTTATAATTCTATTCTGGAGAATCTGACAAAGGCATGCAGACTTCAAATTACTTTTATATTAGTTAGTTCATCCACTTCTATTTCTGTATGTTCTTTCGTTACTTTTTCTTGAAGCTTGTTCCGGGTTTTCAAGAATCCTCTTCATTAGATGTATGACATATTGACCATTTCTGTTTTGTTCTCTACTGATTTCTTATGTTGTAAATCGTAAATAAAATCAATAATTGTCATCTCAGTAGAGGAAAGATGATGAAAAAATCGCATTATATCATGCTAGTTTTAACTAACATTAATTATATCTGTATATCGTTATTAGCATTGAACGTGTCTTCTTCTTTACTTTTTTGAACGTTGTTCTTTTTCGATAGTTTCGTACCATTCTTCAGAATATGTATTTTCAAATTTGAGCATTCCTTTAACAGGTATGGATTTAGTGAGCTTGTCATCGATATTTCCTTCCTATCATTATAAATTGTCAGCATTAGGTGTATAAATTTGTGTGAAAAAAAACTAATATACATATCTCTTTATTAATTTCTCATTTAAAGTGCAACTTTGATTACCCTTGGTAAATAATGTGATATGAAATCTAATACCTTCTGTAGAGAAAGGATAAAACTAACCAAGTCGAGGTAAAAAATATTCCAATTCCCCAGGGCAAACTTGCGTACTATTCATGGGCATCGAGTTTTCTGTTTTTTTTTCTTTGAGAAAGGTTTGATAATTTGTTAACTGTGACGTGGAACGAAAATTGCCAGAGAACGGAGTATAAATGGCATAGATCATCGCATAGGTCAATAGAGAATAATGCTGATTGAATGATAGCACGTTAATGAATTGGTTAATAACGCATATTTGGATAGAGGCGGTCATGTGATAGATAAGATAATGAATCAAAAATTTGTCTAAACATATAACTGTCACTTCATTCTGCTAACTGGAATACGCAAAATATTAAGTTACTTATCGAAACCCTGGAATAGCTAAAAATTCTGAAAGCCTGTTTCCCATCGTTTAATTGACATTTCATGATGATTGTGTGAACAGAACAATGACATTTAGGAAAAACGATGAATTCCAGAGAGATGAACATAGATACGATGAGTATTAGTTCAAACTTAACTTTCTCTCACTCCCTCTCGCTCTGGTAATAAAATCACATATCACTGCGAGATGCTTGGGCCAGTGCAATCGTCCCGACACTTATTCCCCTTCTAGCCAATAGACTTTAATTAAGAAAGTAAACAGAAAAAGCTTGAAAGAGAAGAGTGTATCCACAATATATAGTGACAACTTTAGGTCTGAACTAATATCCTCAAAAGCATTTTATGACCGCATACGGTCGCGTTCATAAGCTATGGTAGGACAAAAGTACGTCCTAACCTTCATAGAGGACAAGGCAATCGTAGACCAGTTGTATACAAATTGGTATGCTGACTTCATTTGAACTTCCATCGACCAGACTTTTGGGTATGAGAAATGGCTTAATACCTAAGTTATGATTATTACCCACAATAAAGTTTACTATTTTTAACTTAAGAAAGCAATTGACATTGAATAACAGTGAGTATAGCAAATGATCTTCGCTATGCTAAAGCTCTAAACTGCAGAATATCAGCTTACTGAGCTCAGCTAACTTAAAATTTTTAGCTATTTCATCTCCTTTATATAAAATTGTAAGCTGCCGAAAATCATGCAATATAATTTGCCTTTTAAATCATTAGAAAAACAATAAATTGAGGCGACAAGACTGATCCCTCTTGATCAAAAATACTGATCAAAAAGCACTGAACATCGTAAACAATCATATCCTGCAATCAAGGCCACGAATCATGAAATTTGAACTTTGGAACATGAAAAGCCCATTGTACAACTCGAGTCCAAAAATCAAATGAAGTAAGACTCTGATACTTTGAGGTTCCTCTGTATTTTTTGATCTCCTCCCCCTTTACCATTTAATATCTAGGTACAGCAAAGATTAATGTAGAGATTGTAATTTACTCAGATACCCAAGTAAGTCGAAATTTTGAATTCGGCTCCATTTTGTGTAGCAAATGATGTTCAAAGGGAGAAAATGGAGGATTGTGGCAAAGATGGAGATTTATGAAGTGAATAAGGGGAGGGGAGAAAGCGCGAAACGAAGTAAATATGATTTATAGCAAAATCTGATTAAACTTGAATCTACCTTTACGGAATATTTACAGAATAAAATTCTCAGCTTTCTAACAAGCAAGTTCGCCCTTTTTTGGTTCTTGGTAATTTTGATAATGTGGCTTAGCACTTTTAGCAGCATGTGTACTAGAAATTTAGAACTATTTGGCTCCGAACTCTATTTGTTTTATAAGATTTACGAAGATCCTCCGTTGTTATAATCTACAGTTTCATTGCCCAAGTTTATTTCATCCACTATTTCAGCCTTTTCTCCCAAACCATCAAGTTACAGCTTAGTATAAGAGAGTGCTAAAAATAGGTACATATTTTTAGTTCCCAAGACTTTAATACCACTATTAATAAATGTAGCATAAGACTTTTCACCGAGAATCGACTTTCTCTTAATGCAAAAATTCACTCATATTCAGGTATTTTTATGTTCTCTCGCATACCGATCTTTCTTTCTTTGCAGATCTTGCTCAATTTGAGGGATAAGGGTAGCTAATTAATCTTAAGATTGACGTTTTTGTGAGGCCTTTTTTATATCCTTGGGCTTTCTGGCAAGAATTTAAAAATTTTCACCTATAATGTCATTGCTAATCACTCTCCTTCTGTTTTCAAAACTTCTGAATGACCAGAAAGATCACAGTCTTTGATTTGTATAGAATTAGGGTCCAGACATTGTCATTCAGCTCTACGTCTATGTATGCTGACATAAACAAAACTCCTTTACTTCTTGGCTTGCATCCCTAGCTTTTGGCTTTCAAAGTTAATTACGTCGTTTCACTCTTAAGCAGTATCCTATTAAGAAGGCGAAGGAAGGTTTTATTGATACCCATTTTGGATACAAGACCAGCATCCAGAAGCCCCTCTTCAGCCAGCCAATTCTTGACCAAACTTAACTGGATTAGATTAGATTAGTTTTGTAAAGTAGGGATCCTTTACACTATTGTAATGCTAGGAAGTCTAGTTTCTACCACTGTGATCTGTCTGCCCACTAAATATCGCTAGGCTATAGTTGAATCAGATCTAGAGAGAAACAAGATAAACTCACAAAAACTATATAAGGGGCAAGTGTTGGGGACCCAGGACTGTGTTATTTAACCAGCCAACCATGTTTTGTCTTTTTATGAGTACCCAACACAGAAGAAGAGTTGACTAGTGTCAAAGTGCTATGGATACTATAGAGGAGCCAAAACAATAACTAAGGTCACACAAGCTGTGTGGGACTTCAAGTATACTCGTACTTCATTGTATCATACCCTATATATGTCCAGGCATTTGTATTCCACTGCACTGCATACTTTTTCTTCAATGAACTTCTGTTCTACTCAGACCACTTACAATTATACATATACGAATACAAATCTCCTTCATATTGTAGATGCCTTAGAGATCTAAACTCCGGCGGCTTGATAAAATTTTTTTTCCCAATAAATATCAAGCTGTCAGAAGCCCCTTGAGTCCGGACGTTACGAAGGTGGATAGACTACTTAGTTACAACTGGTGGGGATACCCGTTCAAAGACGAAAGATAAAAACTGCGGCTTTGGGCTTTATTTTGTCCATTTAAGCTCAAATAGAAATTTAATAAAATTATATTCACTCTAATTAACCGTTATTGCTTTTATATATCAAAGAAGGGCTAAAATTTATGACTGATTGATGGCAAAAGGTGTAAATTCTAAACAGTTATTCGAAAATGGGAGTATGATCAAAGGAAATAAAAATCCCACTGGACTCTGCTTCAGTTTTCATACAGTTACAAAAAATTGGCCCTCTTACCTGTTTGGCCATGTGAAATTGATTCTATTCCCATGTCCAGGTTTATTTTCATTTCATTTGCATTTCATTTTTGTAAATGCAGGCACGCTTCCATCATTCTTTAATTTATCTAATTTTTGGAAAGGATTTAGAATGAATATTTACATGAGTTTAAGTTTTCTCCCGATCTTTATTATAAAAGTACCTTTTGATACAAATTCAAATGCAATTGATATCAGAATTTAATACCAAGCACCAGATGAGACGGTATCTTTAAAATTTATTATTAACCCTCCATCAAGTTCCCAGGATAAGCATAAATCCTTAAGGTAGGTGTGCACGTCTGCTAAGTCAGAGGTTACTATATCAATGAACATGTTGAAGTGAGGTGATAGAAAGATATCCATGATATTATACATTTTGACTGAGTTGTCATCCGTTCAACTTTTTACGATTTCCACTGCATAACAAGATGGAGATAAGATAGAGATCTCTGGTTACAGATCTTTACTGAACGCGGAGAAAGTCTAGAGGATTGAGAGATGCGGTAGTATGGGGTTTGGATCTACAGGGGGAGTTTAGATTTTGGAAGATAAATAAATTGAGTCAGACGACGACAAAAATTCGACCAGTTACGGCACACTGACTCAGCAAGTACATAACATCGATTTTTCCCTATTTGATGCGATTTGATCAAGATGAGGTCACTTGACTGCTGGCCATAAGTGATGTATCGAGTCTCAGATGACGAATTGTATCGTAAGGTCGGGCTGACTCATAGTCGGAAAGTATTTAGGAAATATAGGAGAGAAATTTCATAAAGTATATATGGAGAAAGTTGCAGCGAACATGGTCAGTACACCCATCGACGCACGTCCAATGATATAGGTGGTCGTATGATATGATTGGTTAATTCGAGCCATCGATAAGGAGTTCCTCATAAGAGCAACTACAGGATACCTTTACTCTACCCAAGTTAAGCATCAGTAAAACTTCTTCTAATTGGCCCGAAAATTTTTACAGTAGGTCCGAGATCTAACATGGAGATGATCATTCCGTGTCTCTCTTCTAGAAGGATCAGTAAAAATAGGCATTAAAATCTGGTTGGCTGATCTGATCTTTTGATGATTCTAATGCAATTAACCAAATAAGATAAGATTTTTAAAGTCAATAGGCCAGATATCCTAGTTTTCCTCACCTAAAGATGAGGCAGAATAAACAAATTCACAAAGCGAACTTTACGTATTGCCTTAAAATGTATGAACAGGCCAATAGTGTAAATATTAGGGAAAAAGGGCAGACATATATAATAATAAATGTTATTTTCTCAAAAGGAAATATTTAACAGAGTATTTTTCTCACATAAGTACAATATTTTCACCCTGAGAGAGGTATGAAGATGGTCGCCTAAAGGGGGTACAGTTTACTCAGTGTTGTACTAAAATTTGCGGATTAAATCGCAAATCAAATATTCGTCGAGTTTTGAACTTTGGTGATAATGCCTACATAATATAATATTATAACATGAGGCGGAGTTTGTTTACATCTGCTAGTAACATTTACAAGTTTACCAGAAGGTATTTCTATTTCAAATCAAGGTGAAAACAATTTGAATTTTTAAAAAATGTATGGATAAATTAAACCTCTTGGGAAGAATAGCGTATGAGGATGTCTTTTAAAAGGTCCATTTAGTGAGAAGTAGAATAAAAAACAATAGTAAAATGGAACGCCTGAGAGGCTATTGAGGAGTTTTTTTCAAAACAACCAATAGCTTTTTTGTATCTCTAATTTAACAGAAGAATAGCACAACCACATAGAGATGTTGGAAATCAAGGAAATAGAAACTGCCTTATTTTGACCTTTAATAACCATATCATTCAATACTACGTATACGGCAAAATCATTGAGGTTCTTGCAGCATGAGGTGACATTTTATCAATTCATTTGTCTTTTGTCATTTGAAATGCTACCATATCTTCAGAAATGTTTTGGGATACTGGGTAAGATACTCAAATTCGTTCCATTAATTTATGCTTGTAACTTGGAAGATCTCGGCCCACTTTATTAGTTTTTTACTTAAATTTTAAGTTTTTGGTTTTCTGAACAAAGAAAAGAAATTCATGAAGAAGATTACTGTGAAATACAGGCACCCTCTTTTCTATGGGGCAAATGATGTCCGTTAATTCTAACTCCCGATTATTTCCTCCGTTACTTTTTCAATGACATATTTTGGGAATAAATATCAAATAGGGAGAGACTGTTGATATGATAAACTGATAATGCCCACAAAAACTTCAACAGCCGTGTTTATTAATTAGTCTAAGGAAAATTGGATATCCTTATATAAGTATCTGAGTTTCTGTTTGAATGAATACTAGCTGAATCCAAATGCAGCGAAGAATAAAAAGACATGCAACGTATTGAATTTCCTCATCAGTTCCTTTTTACAATAAGCCACTCATTTCAAACAGCGGATTACTCAGTTAATAAGGACAGAAGTTTGCGGAAATGCCTATCATAAAAGTGTTGGAGATGTATATTTTGCATTAGTCACCGAAAATAAAATCTTATTAATTTCATAAAGTAGGAATTGTTAGCATTTGGTTCACATCTAGATAGGAGTTAGCGCTGCAGAAATGAGTTAAGAGGATTCTGAATAATTCAGAGTGTTTTGGAAGAATAGGTAATTTGATCTTATCTCAAGAAATTAACCATAAAAAAATCACCTTCTTTCTGTTGTATATGAAAAGCAATTTTCATCGACTTTTGCCATCTTAATACTGTCAAATCGCCAAGGAGTCAATCTGTTATAATGAGAAGTCTGAAATGATTTAAAATACGAAAAAGTTGCATTTAGAGTCACAAAATTTTATGTATGGAGAAGAAACATCTGTACAAAATCTGTACGAATTTCAATTTTTTATCCTATCATTAAAGGCAATATTGAAAGTCATTGACCTTTGCCCTCTATCCAAGATAAGCGTTAGAAAACGCCTTTTATAATGGGCTTTGCGGTCATTATTGGTTATAAATAAGTTCCAGATTAATTTGACATCCTTAAATACACTATAGTAAGAGGTCAAAATGCCCATCTGACAAGTCAGTGGTTAAAAGATCAATGCTCATCTGTACACAGCCGGTGATGCTAGTGGCCAACCATACTAGTTAAGTTTGGTCAGCAAGAGGGTCAGTAGAATTCGAGTTTCTCAAAAGAGCGGTTTCAGGATACCTTACATCTACTCAAGTCAAGTGTAGTCAACGCTTTCCGTAATGGACTTGGAATGTTTCTCCTAGAACCTGGGTATTAAGTTTTTATGAATTACAAACTTTAATTTAAAGCGTTTAACCTTGTTCATAGTTCTCCTTCACAACCCGCTCTAACTTTGAACATCTACGATGGATCGTTTTTCTTCATATTATTGCTCTAAAACGTGTTTTTCACAGAGTAGGCCAAGCACATGAGGGAGTGAAAAAATCGTGAAAATACATTTTTTATATGAACTCAACTATTCTAAATTTGAAAAAAAGAATGAGCTTTCTTTTTTTCACCTTTAAATAAAATGTCAATTTTGTGTAAAATATGACGAGTATTCTACGCACTTCGTCTTCGCTAGGTCTTTTTCAGTTGTTTGCATAAACGCTCAGTTCAGTCAACAGTTATTTGCTTCTCTAGGAGGAGCGGAACTCAAGCAATCTTCCTATTTGTATTTATAAATCTATTAAGTTGCAGTGCCAACTGCGTTGTCTCCAATATGCTGTAACCTTACACCCTATCCATTTTAATAACTTTACTTATTACCTATTAAAAGGTAATAAGGTAACAAATTATGAAACATTTTTGATATATTTAAATTCAGAGGACTGTAAATCAGTTTATTATGGGTTAGAGGAAGGAGATGGAGCAGAAATATAAATAATCTTACAAAGTAGTCTGTGGATTCAGATTGTGTTCTTTCTAATTATTGGGTATAGTCCACTGCTTCGTGCTCTAATGCTCCCTGTTGCAGCAGTGAATTCCTGTTCGTGAAGTCCAGAGCTGACTGACCAATAGACCAAATTAGATAATAGATAGACCACTTTAGATGAGCTTTGCTTTTAATCACTTATCGACTGACCATCGTTGTCTAACAAATTGCATTTTGACTTGGCATTCTTCGCTTCTCTGTCATTCTGCGACTCAATTTTCTAATCAAAAACCTCCCCAGCTTGCCGAAATGTCACCTTTGTCCTTCCCAAATGTTAGTATTTAAGCAAACTTTTCCCTGTTTCGTGACAAAGATATTATTTTTATTAGTAACTCCTACGGTTTTTTATCCAAAGATAAGTTAGTTTATGATTCTTTTTACAGATACACCACCATTGCCCTTGAAATTAAGCAAACAGCTTTTCTCTTTCAGTTCCCATCAAAATTTTGAGTTTATTTCAGTAGTATACATTTTTCTTAAGCCGACAATCATGTGTATTTCAAATTCTTTAAAACGTGACAGTTAAGTACAGTTAAAGGAATAGGAAAATTTATCATGCAGAGAATTTTATTCACACTATTTTGTATTTGTTCAAGCACAGATCTTGAGTAAAAACCGCCTAATCGGTAAAAATCTATAGTTACCAAATTTTTGTCTCCAAACTCTTGTTGTTGTTTGTCTGCAAGGCTTTTAGGAGATTAAAGTTACAACTTCAAAACATCAGTTTGTCACGTAGTGAGGAAAGTCAAGAAAGGTTTTAACTTTATGTGTAAATTCTATTAATTTGTTTATTTAGATTGAAATTTCGAGTTAAAATTTTAATTTGGTTACTGTTAAATTCTTAATCCTTCTTTTCAAGTTGTTTTACTTGTTATATTAATGAGGAAATATATTTTGAGCTTTAGTGTGAACCCTTTTTGCCCTTTTCACTGAGTTAAATTGAGAAAACAAGGGAATACCTGTCATTTATAATCTAATATTTACTTGACACAATTCGTTTTTTCCTCTGAGTTAGGAAACTTAATTTAACTTGTATGAAATTAAAATAACTTTTCACCTGAGTGATTATTGTTTCTACTCATTCTTGTTACCTTCTCAAAAACAGAGGCCTTTCAGGAGATTGATTTACATTTTAATTTGTTATAAGAAGGAAGTTACACACCACTTAGCATTTCACGGATTGAGAATTAGATTTCTCGTTTCATATTCCAAGAACTATTTTTATCGCTTTTAAAGCAGGATATTATTAACAATTCCGTTGCAGAACCTGTTGCCTTTGAGTTCATTGCGACCGTCTGACCAAGCACTTTTACAGTGACCTTTCACTATCCTTGTATTCGAATGGCAAACCTCCGAAAACCATTGTTTGTCAATACTCTTGCTTGCTCTTGCCAATTTAAGTGTGTCGATCTTCATAAGGAGTCACTTTCAATTGTCCTATGTATCAATGAAACTTTGTGCATTCTATTTGAAGCGATAGTTCTTGAGCTGGTGAATGTGTCCATTTCGACCCATCTTTGCAGCAACGTAAATAGCACTTAAATGCATTTTAAGTTTTAATTTTAATATTTTCTCTTATTTTTTATAGGCAAGTGAAATTAAAGAATATCTGTTTTTTAAATCTGTTATTTTGGCAAAACGAGTGCTGAAGTTCAGCATTTTTTTCTCCATTTAGCTAAAATACGTTAGGTTAACTCAACCTTTTAAAACAGTGACTACTGTTTTCATTCTTGTTGCCCTCTCAGTAACTAAGACCTTTCAGATGATTAGTTCCAATTGCGGTTTGTTTAAAAGTAGAAAATTATATATTAGATTTCCAATGGCTGTAAATTACTTTTTATTTTACAATCTTCTGATACAATTTCATGGCATCTAACTATTGGAAAATGAGCTTCACTCCTCATTTCTTCATATAACTTTAAGAGAGTGACGAGGTTTAAGATACCTTCTTCAAAAACAGTGTTTTATAGAGATGCTCGAAAAGTAACCCCCTACTTTAAAAATGAGTTTGTTTAGTTGTTATTATTATTAATCAATTTATTTCAAAAATAAAAATGAGAAGTACATATATAACATAAAATTTTAATTGAAGTTCGATTTATGTGTAAAAATCTGCTTACATTTTAGGATTCTCAAGACCTCATTTTCGGACTTGTGTCCTTGAGTCTAGAATGACAGTTATTGACGACATTACTTACATGTTTTATTTTACCCTGAAAATGGGTTGATCTTTGTTGAAACTCGTACCGAAGCTCTGATTAATTTGCGCATGTGGAAATGAAATATAACCTATTATTTCATTTCCTATTTTCTCTCTTGGCTGACACTAAATTAAAATCAAAGGAAGAGCACTTACGAGAATAGAAGTTTTAATTAGCCAAATTTATTTTGTTGAGGTTATCCGTGTGCTAGAGCCAACCAGTAAAGCTTGTGGAATTTTATTCACGCTATCAAAACTCGTGGATAATTGGTTCCTTTTCACACATCTGGCCGTTTTCCCATTTTTCACAGGCCAATATTTGCATCCTCAGTTTAGGGACTGTTTTTTATCATTCCTATTTGAATTCCTACTAATTTCTCTTCTATTTTTCATCATTTTTAGTGATTGTCCAATTTGCCTCAAATTTTAAGCTTTTGATTTTGTAAAAGTCTGCTACAGTTTTGGAGTTTCTAGGAGGATTCTTTATTTCAATAAAGGATTTATATTATGAATATACATAGTCACATTCTCAGCATTGAAATATTTCATAGTCGTATTTACCTTTCTGCCTCTTCTCTTTTCTCAATAAGTTACTTTGCCCCTTTGATGATCAACAAGCCGATATCCGAATCAGGAAGAAAAAGCACCAAGTTCTCGTTGTTACAGCATCGGTCTGCTTTCCCCCTCCTATTAGTATTTCCATTAGAGATTTCTCATCAAGTTTTGGATGAGCAGACGTCTAGAATTCTAGAGGAACAGCTTTCAGTTTTCTTATTATGCCCCCTTCTCCTTTTCGTAGGATCTGCCGTTTTCCTTTCCCTTGGTCCGGGGCGTTCTCTTCGGATGCCTGAACCAAAACACTGCATTCATCTTTGGTTTCAAAGGAAGATCTCTGTTATCTCTCTTCCAATAGCATTCACTTCCGATGTTGGTTTTGATTCATCGATTTTTGCAGGAGCTAGTTCAGGATGCTGCTTCCATTTCTTACCGTTATTTCTGTTCCTTTTCCGTAACACGTTCGTGGGGATACTTCTGCAGACTTCCATTCCGCTTCAGTTTCATTTTGTTACTATTTCTTCTTTGTTTATCTTCAATCTTTTTCCTCAAATTTTTATCACATATATTATTTTTGTTTTCTTATAAGATAGAGAAATTTACTATGTGGGTTTCATATTGCTTGCGCTAGAATTTTCAAACCAGTCTATAGAAATTGTTGCTTTGATTCTCATTTTGGGCAGAACGATTATACTATGAAACCTATTTACTGTTATTGTGAGACATTATAACCACAAGATCTCTTATCTATAATCTCTAGTACAGCACAAAATACATTCCTAACACATTGGGGAAAGTCTAAAAAATACCTGAACTGGGCTGAGGAAAGATACGCAGAAATTACCCTTTCGAGAAACTCACATTCTAACACCTCTATTGTTGATCACAATTAACCAGTGCAGTTGATTATCCGTATCGCTGAATGAGCACTGATGATCATTGATTTCGTCACCACTGACTTGGCCGGCGCCACCGATACACAAGAAATATTCTCGTCAACATTACACCAACAGTGCATTTTATCTGCAGTTTGGAATAATTTTACCAAGGAGAAAACAGTACGTTATCAGGTGAGCTAAAACTAATGCATTGTTATGTAATCGAGAAACTGGGCTTCTCCATGATAACGAAGCAGACTGCAAAATTATTCACTCGGAAAATCCTAATTCTTTAACAAGATCGAAATAATAATTAAATTAAGATTAAGCTCATTTGTTTCCTCATTGCATATTTATCAATGAGACCTCTATGCCAGTATTTAGAGCAAAAAGTTAATATTCATTGAGTAATTTTTGCTTTTAACTGATCAGTATACTTTTATTGTTTGAATTATACTTATAAAAGATGTATTTACAAAAGTAGTTGGAGGTAAAGAAGGAACACAGCGGATAATGCTATATTATTACTCCAAGCCCATTGGGAGATCATGTTCTTGTTTTTTTCTACTTGTTAATGGGAAGTTTTCTTTTTTCGTCCAATGACTTCAGAGAGAAGAAAAAAGTTGTTCATCGCACAATTAATGAATATTAAATAAAAAGACGTTTTGTATGATATTGGCAGCTACCATAGTATACCACCAGCTACCCACTCGAACTTGTATCGGCAATATCAAGTTGCTTTATCTCTAAGACATTAATTTTATTAAAACTGTTTGTAGAAATAAAGGTCTCTACAAATAATAATGTGATCATCCAAACATTGAATTGATTGCAGTTGTATCCGTACGTGGGGAGCGGACAGCAGAAGAAATTCTCGCCGCGCTCCTTTAAATGTATAGAATCATGTCGCATCTAGCATTAAATGACCACAGTCCTTTAAAAATTCTGATAGAACGAAAACCCAAGACAATCCATAATCCTGTACTTCCAAAGGACTCAACTTTCCCTAATTTATCTTCATACGTCAAAAAGAGTCTAGAAATCGGCGCACCAGTTTACGTGCGTGATCAATGGCCGAATGGTACTTGGGTACAAGGTATCATCAGAGCTCGGCGATGGTCATTCTTCGGTGCGTCATCAGAAACATTTTCATTCTCAATACGCAGCGAAATCATCGAAACTGGAAACGGGTCTTCCGGATATCATCTTGAATGTTTATGGCCTCCCACAGCTTGGAAATAATGAAATTCCGGAAATCAAACCCAGCAATCAACAAAATCTTCGTTAGGAACCCCCCCCCCCTAAAAGATTGCTGGTGGATCCAAAATTCAAAAGTCATCATGGAAAACTTTCTCCAGGAGGTGTTATTTTTCATCTTGAATTGCTATCAATCTGAAGAATAGTTAGGAGTCGGCATAGCACTAATTAAAAAAGAATTTGAATAGTTTTCGTTTAGGTATGATAGTATTATTGACTCCCCTTTTCCCTATGTTTGTCTTATTAGTGATATATATGGGAGAGCCGCCATGATGAACTCAAATGGTCTATCCCCAGCCAGCCAATCAAAATAGCTGCATTATTTAACTACCCAATCACATTCTACTATTTTATGAGTACACATTCCCAGCAAGGAAGAAGAGCCTATCAACATCCAGGATTCCGCAAATACTACAATGTAGCCAAAATAAGCGGTCATCTTACCAAAGTGGCCTCTACACTACAGACTCAGCAGTATGGGTTCGTGTCGAGAATATCCTATTTCTAACTTCTCCCTGACTTCTTTGCACTCATGTTGATACGCGTACTGGTAAGTACTTCCTTCCTTACTAACTTACTTCCAATTCTGCAGTTTCAGTCTGCTTGGTGACATGCATTTTCCTATATTTGAGTTGGAGAAGGGATCGATATACCCGAGGTAATATGTAAAATGGTGTCAGCAAGCTAATTTTTGCTGTTTAACGAATTTAATTTATTAATTTTAAAAAAAGCATCGGCCTGAATATTGTGCATACTGTATTCACTTATACTTGTGCGAATAATGCATATTTTACACACCTGAAATTAAATCGTCTATAGGACGAGGAAGGAGAAAGCCCCGAAAATGATAATGAGGGCACAAAAGTTGAATACATATGCGATGATGACAATACAGTGTTAAAGCAAATTAGGGGAAGGCGTGGTAGCGAGACTGATCTGGAATCACCCTTTTCAACCCCTCCTGTTAAGACGCAGCCAAATAGCACTAACTTCCTCCATTAACTCTTGTATTGTGAAGAGAGTTTTGTTTATCCTCAAAATAGTAACTAGGCCCAACGTAGTAAGATGCAATCGAGAAAGAATCTAAAATTTAGATCTATGACTAATCATGATACAGGATTCATTTACTCCCAATATGTAAACATACTGTAAACCAAAAGGCACGTCAAAGTAAGCCAAGTAAAGTGGCGCCCATTGAATTAAAATGGGACTGACACATTTCCCACGAAAAGTAGTGTACGAGAATTGCAGAAGATAAGGATTGATGACTTAAGGTGAGGAAAGAGAATAGCAAGATACAAATGTATTCATTTATTTATGTCGCTCAAATCGATTTAGGTATTATTACTTTTATTTCTACCCACAGTAATCCGAAATAAATTTGCGATTTTTAATTGCGGAGAGCAAATGAAATCGGTTAACCGAAAGTCCATCAAACAATAGAGGGGAGGAGATCAAAAATATGCAGTGAAGAGCGTCAAAGAGTATTGAAGGTGCTAAGGTATCAAAGAGACTTACCTCGTTTGATTTTCGGATCACGGTCACACAATATTTATTTCATATTTCAAATTTCATGGTTCGAGCCTTGGATTGCAGCAAATGATTATCTACGATATTTAGATCCTATTGGCCGGTATTATTTAATCGGGAAGGGTTGGTTTTGTCGCTTCAAATCATTTTTTCGCCCAATAATTGATAAGGCAAATGATCGTGCATGATAGTAGAGATGAAATGGATGAAAATTTTAAATTATCTGGATCAAGTCAAGATTTAGATGCAATAGTCGATTTAGATACAAAAATATGACAAGTGTAATTAGAAAATAAAATACCTTACTATGTATCCAGCTCCGCCCTCCGTGACGTTAGCCAGCGATCCAGTTTTTTCTGACATTTTGGATATAGCAGCTTAGTATTGCTTTTTGAGTAATTTACTTTCTTCGAGAAAGAGTCAGTGATAGAAATGTCACATCCTCTTTCAGTGCCTCATTTAATTCAGTTCCAAATAAGATACGAGCCTTACGAAGCAAAAATTCTGTAGAATAGCTAACATATGCGGTTTTTGTTCGAAATTCATTCAAATGCCTTCAAGAGGTCTCTAACAGAAATGGCAATTTTATGCTACTTTACTCCTTCGATTTCATCCATGTAAATAAGCGACTTTCCTTGCACAAATTAAACTACGCCAACCTGCATAGAAAAGGCCAAAGTCTTTTGTTCAAAACTTGCTATCTCGGAATTATATACGGGTTACTACTGACTATAGAACCATATTTTCCCTCCTGTTTTATAAATTTCCTGCCAAATGAGGCGTCTAGCTCATGAAACACCCAATTTCTGGAGACTAGCTTTTACTTGGCTGGAAAGGGCTTTACATTGAATGGTATATTTAGAAATCCAATATTGTTTCAGAGTGTATTAATTATTTCTCTGTCCAATCAATACAGTGGAATCACTAAATAAATTTTAAAAATTTGAAAACTCCGTACAAAATGTTTTCACACGGTAAGCATTTCGCTGGTATTTCGCTTTTTGTAAATATCACTAGAACCTGAAATTCTCTGTCTACAATGCCGTAGTTAATTGTCTCCTCTCGTCCACCTGCTATTACTTCCGTTTCTTTAGATCGAGCGACCTCAATGACGTCCATTTTTTTATTTTCAAAAACTATAAGTCAGACATTGTCACCGAGACGCAATTTATCTATCCAGCTTGTTTGTAACTTTGCTCGCTGCTCAAATCCGTATATCTCCTCCCCACGTACCGGTTTACTACTCTTTCTTCCGATCAAGTAGTGCCTCAGGTAGATTTTGCAAAGTAATGCCTCTTCTGTGCTGGTGCAGTGCTAGGATGTCTAGTTTCTGGAAATATGATATATCTCCCCACTAGATATCACTAGACCACAGTTGACTCCGACTAGAGAGGTGGTTAATACAGAATGCAGCTAACCAAGGGCATTTTATTAACCAAATAAAGGAAATACGCATGAATACAAATTGTTTTCGTTCTATTGACGCCCTAAGATGTATGCCCAAAGAAAGATGTGCGCCTCATCTTGATAAGGATAATGGGCAGGAATTATTCAGTCCGAAATAAAACATAAACACTGTAGCTATGATTTTTATTTTGCCTGCTTTCTATGAGTAGAAAAACGACTAGTCTACTACTAGTCCGAGTTGTGAAGTCTAGTAGCTTTCTAATATCCTGAGTCATATGCCTTGAAAGTAATATCATGAACTGGAAATTATAACCACCAATTAATTATCATCCAGGAACATTTATTCATTTTCATATTATGGAATTCGCTGATTCTAGACCAAGTTTTCGCTTTAGAATCTAGTGCCACTCACTTGATGAGTAGCAAATTACAGTATTAGTTCTAGTATAAATTTGAAGCAATGTTAATAAATGTAGAACTATTTATCCAAATAATGCCAATTTTCGCTCAATTCAGATTCTTGTTAATACAAGTTTACAAATGGTTCTCCATGCACAATGACTATTTCTTACAGCGTTGGCTTTCTGAGACTAACTTTATTCTCAAGCTTGTAAAGTTTAATAGTGCACAGAAGTTTCTTTATGTATTTCCGCTTATAAGACTATAACTTAACAACAAATCTGCATGAAATTATTGTTGTGAGTTCTGGATTTTCATCAATGAATTTTTAGACTACTGTGAATGAGAAAGTAGTTAACATCTTAGCTTTCCCACCCAAATTTCATTATGGAGCAAGACAGATAGAAGCTATGCGGAGAGTAGTTGGCACTCAGTTTGTACAGAATGGGGACCCATTTTGATCTGTTGGATTCTGACTCGTATTTAACCATAGGTTTTAAACAGCAACTACTCATTAAAGGAAGGAGGAGAAATGTATCATTTATTTGGCAAAGACCATTGATAGGAATAAGTCTTCTTCATATAATTAATGTTTGAAGGTAAACCCACTGTTCGGATCGACGAGAACTTTATCTAGACTGTCTTGCTATCCGAGGCAGCACGCACCAGCTTAGTGATAAGTCTGAGAGGCGCCCGGAAGACCACTCTGCATGTGAATTTCTCATTCCACGACATCACAACACTACTTTCTAATCCGTAGAATGTTCTTTGGAATAATTCTATGTTTACATCATCTTAATCCTACATATACATGTTACTCTTCAGGTCTCTTGCGATATACGTTTATGTAACTAAAGTTTCATGTCCTATATTTACCCTGCCTTATAGTCGTGTTTCTATAAAGCTTCTAGCCCAGCCATTCCTAAAAGTTTATGCATTTTATATTGCGCTCGTCTTTTCTAATTAAAACGTGTTTGCTCCTGTACAGCCATCTCCTCTGACCTCTCCGTCTACCTAAAGTAGAGTACTTGAGTACTTAATACATAAAATCACTAAACTCTCTTCATATAATTAACCCTCAACTCCTTCTCTTTGCTTATCATATCATGGGTCGGTTTTAAACGAGAGATTCCTCCTTGTTATAATATATGACGGGAAATCATTTTAATCAATGTTTATCTAATTAGCAGGATTTAAATGATTAACCGTCGGTAAGAAAGTTAAACTGATTTATTTATTAGAGTTGAAATGTATAAATTCGGAACACGAAATCAGTTATCTAAAAACAGGAGTATTTTAGGATCAAAGGCAATAAAAAATTTCACTGAAATCAGTTTCAGCAAGGGTGCAATGTTGCATGTGATATTACATACATATTGACCGTAGTAACCACAAAATTGGCTTTGTGAACCATACTACAAAGGCCAAATTCTACACTTTATTAATAAATCAAATGAAATTGAAATCATTAAATGAAAAAAAAAATACGTATGAGAATTTAGGGATTAGACACTATTTTTAAGACTTTTACAGCTCTTCTTAATATTTTTTTGAAAAATGCAGTATAACTGAGAATAAAGCTTTGTTTAAAATCTCAAAGTTCGATTTAATCACCAGAGTAATAATTACGAATATAATTATAGACCTTTTTCCCTCTTCCGGGGTGAAAGATAATTAAAGTACTACACTAAACACGTGCATGCTCTTGGTCGAACTTTAAAATGTGACATATTAATAATGTGTTGAAAAGAAAGTTAGCTTATTTTAATTTGGAGATCCTGAAAATGTTTAAGTGGAATTGAAGACATCATCATTCACCATTTTCAGTTTCACTGAAATGACGCTCTAATTATCATTTACCGAATAGCAAATCATGACATTTTATCAGAATTCAGTAATTCCGAGAAAACCAGACAGTGACTAATAAAAACTGCTACAACCGTTAAATCAATGAAATTGATTCTGACATAACTAATATGACCGGAACTTATGAATATCTCGATTTAATTGTTTTAACCGTCTTAACAAATAATGGGAAATTTAAAGTTTTATAAAATCTTGGAAAAATAATACTTGTTAAGACTTTGCCCGTCATCCTCAATCCTGACCTTAGAAGCGACGTTAATGAATCTTCTTGAGACAATAGAGAAAATAAGCTTGTGAACAGGTTAAAAAGTCAGTGCATGTACTTTAACTCGAGCTGAGTAGTTTCGAATTTTTCTCACCTTCACAAAGATTAAATGCCATAAAGCTATACACTTGCTTGCCCGGTAGGTATAATGCATGTGCATAATGCAAAATTTTGACCATAAATTAGGAAGAAATTAATAGTAGAATGACGTTTTAGCTAGGTTTACGCGAATATCATTTTTAATCTTGTAGGAAAACAGTTATATAATCTATGAAGCAGAAATTCCATTATTAACTGAAGAAATTTCATTTGTCAGGTAAAACAATTATATATTAATATACCAACTTTGAACGAAATATTTCATGGAATTAGAGTGGCAATGCGCCCTTATACCACGTCATTACTCGATCGGTCCGTTACATTTTTCCATGTTAATAGGTAGTAGAATCTTATTAATAAATATTAATACACTATTTTCTAACATTCGTGAAGGATTATTCAACGCTAAGGTGTGGTTTTGCGTCAAAGTTAAGGATAAACGCAGAGTAGCTGGTAAACGGTTAATTAATTATATCCTAGAAATTAGTACGGTTTACATTATCTACTTAGTATCATTTTGTTGTTTTGTTTGTTATATATCAAGAATAAATTTGTGCTAAAAAATGATTAAAGATAATGATAGAATAATAATCTGTAATGTAAAGAGTTGAAGGATAACTCCTACGCATTTCCAGAATTACTTTTATTCACATTCTCTATGATAATACCTCGATTTTTCGTCCACGAAGTTGGAGTGACGTCTTTCATGTCTCTATGACCTACAACCCCTATTTACCATGTCTAAAGACACCCACCGATTTTCTCCCTTTTCTCTAGCCGTCTCGGTTCACCAAAAAAACACATCTGCACTCATGTTCTCATGCATCCTTACCCAAGTGACTGATATAAATCTATCTTTGTTTTCCACACAATAACAACGAACGCTTGTCAGCTACCGGCTCCTACACTTCCTGCGCATCTCCTCTCTTCCTCAACGCGCTCCCCTCTATCTATCTCTCTCTCTCACATGCTTTGATCTCCGTTATGGCTTCCTTGAATGCATTTTTGGTTTAATCAACTCTTGGTGTCCTCCACGATTGTTGTCTGCTCTTACCCAAACTGTTACTGTTGTTATTTGTTAGCTGTCAACCGTTATTTGTTATCTTAAACCCAACAGAGTTTTGCAACTTGTAATATTTTGTCTTAATGTGGATATTCCAATTGTTGAAATTAATAATGTCTGAACTTTTGACTTAATTCAAAGTTAGAAGCAAAAGAATGATGTATGATTATAGGACACATTATCAGAATACTTCTTTGGGCATCTCATAATACTTTCTACAGATGGACCTAAAAAACCAATAAAGAACCATATAAACAGGATGTTGGCTGAGTCCAGAGTGTTTAGTGTTTAGACTGTAAGCAATCTAAAGCTTCTGATGATCTGGCCCAGAAGTTCCATCGGTAAAACATGTATTACCATTAGATTTAAACATTCATGATTTGCCTTTATCCTCCCTTATTTTTTATGTAGAAAATGAAAGACGAAAGAGAAATTTTTAACTCGCCATACTAATTATAAATTAAGCATATGTGACTGAATAGTAAATTATGCGAATCGGTTTTGTAGAAGTAATTATCACATTTGCAATATAGAACAGAATCTTCGAAATTGTTATGCCTATCAAAAGTCGAAATGACTGTTGAAGATAGTTAGAACAGAAGGATAAATCCTTCACAGTTGAATGTTTGAGGCCTCTTTTCTTTATAGTACTTTAGAACCAATATTTATATTGATAAACATTATTAAGAGCAAATTCCTGATAGGCAGAACATTCTGATCCATACGCGAATGAAAGTTCACCAATACAATAAATTCATTATCTCATTATTTAATGGCGTCAAAAAATGTTATTTTAACGCATATTTCAGGTATAAATATCTAATTACAGGCATAAATTAGTAAATTGCAGTCCTCGTGTAATACTTCTTCCATGTAGCATAGTCTCCATGTCAATTTAGAAATTTTACTAAGTTTATATTTTTCTACTATCGCTAGTTATAAAAAATAAATCTTCAGATATACTGTTCTGCTTTGGTACGAGAGACAATGTATAATGACATTAAGGTTCTGATAAATATGGTATTTGAATGTTCTTCTATTTTTAGATAATCAGTTGATCAAAAGATGATTTAGTGTATTTCTACTAATTTATTATACATAATATTTATTCTATAACAAATAGAGCAATAATAGTTGGAGTAAGATATGTGCGCGCGATATAAACCTATATTATAAATTCAGGTGTGAATTGTTTTTAATATAGTTAAAAAACAATGCAATCAAATGAAATCGATTTTGATATATTAACTCAAATTGCGCTTAAATTTACTCAGGCTGACATTGTTTAAAATTGATGCCAAAGGGAAAACCCATACATGTAATAATATTCTCAATAAATGAAAGTTTAAAAATGTTTTGGTTTTAATAGTATTGCCGTTGAAATTAATTGTAAGTTAGAAATCTTGTAAACCATGAACTGATATATATTTGGTTTAAAACTGTAAAAAAACTCAATTTTAAAATTGTTAATTAAAAAACAATGATGTTATCTATAGATAAAAAGTTTATCTTTCAAATCAGCCTAAGTGTCTGGACTTTGTTTAAGCTATTACGTCGGCGTGCGCAGCGCGGTCACTACATTACGAACACGCTGAGACGATGCTCGTTCTGTTTGAGACTGCGGCTGGGTTTGCCTTATTCAAAGTCAGAAATGAAGCTGCCTTTGAATCAGTTCAAAACTCATCTAAGGAACTCGAAAATCAGGATTTTCTCAATCAAACGTGAGTCGTTACAACATTCGTAGCTTTTATTTAAACATGATGAGATTACGGACTAGAGTCTCTGCTACTGTGATTGACAAATTAACCGTACTGATAGCTTATCCTCTGCATTGAGATTTGTCTTGCTAGTCTCTAATTCGCGTTTCTTTTCTAGGCTCGAATTGCAAAAGTTCGTGAAGTTTAAGAACATTGCAGATGCCCTTCAAGGTAAATGATGATATTTCGGACTAGAGTCTCTGAAAATCTTGATTGAGAATCATGCCGTTCTGAGAAGCTCTAACAGGATTAACTGTTGGCCATTATTCGTTTCAGCTACCGCGGAAGTTTGCGATGGCAAAATATCAAAAAAATTAAAGAAGCTTCTTAAGAAGACCTTTAGAGAGAACAAGGAGGAAATCCTGGCTGTTGCAGATAATAAACTATCAAGAGCAATCGGCGTAAGTTCTCTTACTTTAAACTTATCTCGATGTAGTTAGAAATGAAGATTCGTACAATGACTAGTGAAAAAATCACATCTCTCATGAGGGGCATAAGAATCCACATGGACACAATTTTGCCCATCGATGACAAGGAAATGCAGACTATGCGTCTAGGTTTGGCTCACAGCCTCGATCGTTATAAGCTAAAGTGCAATCCTGATAAGATTGATACGATGATCGTTCAAGCCATCGGTCTGCTGGATGACCTTGATAAAGAAATCAATAATTATGTAATGCGATGCAAGGAGATGTACGGCTGGCATTTCCCTGAATTGGGCAAAATTTTGGATGACAACATGGTCTATATAAGGTTTGTCAAGCATGTTGGTATTAAAAGCAATGTGGAAAATATTGATATCGGTGATATCGTTGGTGAAGAAAAAGTCGATCAGATCAAAGATGCAATAAAGATTTCCTTGGGGACTGATCTCACTGAGAAGGATATTGAGATAATTCAAGTTCTTTGTGACCAGATTCTCGATTTAGCTGATGAACGAGCCGTTCTTTACGAGTACATTGGCAAGCGAATGGTTGCTGTAGCTCCGAACTTAACATCTCTTGTCGGAGAAATCCTTGGTGCAAGACTGATTGCAAAGGCAGGGCGGTTGGTGAATTTGGCGAAACATGCTGCTTCGACTGTTCAAATCCTTGGTGCAGAGAAGGCTCTTTTTCGTGCTCTAAAAACTCGCCACGCAACTCCAAAGTACGGTCTACTCTATCATGCCAGTTTGGTCGGTCAAGCACCGGCGAACCTCAAGGGAAAGATGTCAAGAATGCTAGCCGCTAAAGCTGCTTTATCTATCCGTTTAGATGCCCTGGGTGACGAAACAGCTGATAAGGAAATGGGCGCCCGGGCGAGAGCCTATCTGGAGAAAAGACTTAATGAGCTTGAATCTGGTGTGAATAAGGGTGTAAATGGTTTTAGCAGAAAACGCTCTTTCTCTGCACGCGGTAACGCAGGTGGCAGTTCCTCCCGTCCTTTTAAGAAGAGGAGGGAAGAAAATTAAAATTTGACTTATTTGATGTTTTTTATTGTATAGTGGCGTTCTGTGTATATACTACAATATATCGTATTTATTGGCTGCGTGTTTGCTATTTGTCGAATTAGATGGTTTGTATTTTTAGGGTTTAATGTTTCTACTGTGGATGTGTAACTCAGTATTTTTTGGGTTTACAGGCAGTGTTCTATTTTTGATCTTAGAACTAATGGATTTCCCTGGTGGCGGATCTCATTTTCCATTGAGGTTTTATTGGTATTGAGATGGAAAGTGATCTGGTCTTTTGGTCATATCTGGTATGGTGCATCATGGGGTCCGACCTTCGGATTAGTTGCAGGTCTCGTTTTAGGAATAATGTGCTAAGTTATCACTATGGCTACTTCGAGTTCCACCACTTAGGAGGGGAAAGAGCCCGTGGGTTGGATAAGGAATATGGGTCGAAAAGGGGAGCGCGAAGGTGAGGTGGGAAATGAGTAAACAAGTCGAAGGTTGGTCCTTCATTACGAAAAAGGAATCGGAGTGTCGATGTAGACTTCTTAGCCTACGACATTAGATCGACTTGCTTTTCATCAGTATGTAGGCAACCATAGTTTTAGTGAGGGTATATTAACCTCAGCTTTGCATAACCTGAAATGGCCATGTAATCATATCTAGTGAATATGCAAACGAACTCCTCGTACATACGACTTTAATCCTAGACCAGATATTCCAGATGGGTTCTGCAGATTGAGTTGGTGTACTTAATAAACAACCCTTATCGTTTGTGCATTATACTTAAGGTAGATTTCCTGATTTTTTTTTATTATTAACTAAAACAGGGATGACATGCATAGGTCAGTTTGTTCTTTCATCTGTTCTCAAGTTATATTAGGAAAATTACGGAATATCAAGCCAAACTGTGGACATCATTTATTTTTTATACTTTCAAAAGATGCCAAATGTTTCTATTAGAGTCATATTACCGTTCCTAGCTTCTGAGTTTAAATAACAGATATAAGCAATCTATTTCGTACATGTTTGTTCATATTAAATTTTACCGTTTGAGTGAAAAATAGACTCAAATGATTCGAAGACTCGAACGATTTGACTTTCTCCGTTACTTTTAGCCGGCCAACTCCCACTTCACCCTCTATCATACTATTTTACTGTTCTGCTTAAATAGATGCGCCCTCATGATTAAAATGGAGACATGTTAAGCATGACCTTTTCTTCATAGATTGAATAGACACATCTTAGATACCCCTATTACTAATACAGACTTCCAATTCATGTTCAGTCCCATCATTTATACAATCTCTTATAGGTTAAACGGCAGCCCAGTTAAAAGCCGAGTAAGCTATTAAATAGGCTAGCAAGAGTCAAATTTATTAGCAAAAAAAGAAGACCAGAAATTAACTTAAGCAGTAAAACGGCGGTTGTGTGAAGCAATCATAGTTGCAGAATAGAGAAGAGCAAATTTGTCATGATCCATGTGATGTAAGATCATTGACTTTTGTTTCAAGATGGTTTGCCACGAAATTGGTCTTGAATTGTTCCGGCACATTATATTCAGTCTACAGTACCACAAAAGTACATTAAGAACATGCTACTTTATATATAATAAGTAGTTATGGTCGATTCTTACATAGTCTCCATCACCCTTGGGTATGAGTATATTCATTTCGGAAGACTTTGCAGTGATGATGTCAACGCCTTTCGACTCTTCACTCAAATAGACCTGGCAACCAT
Organism: Hymenolepis diminuta; assembly: GCA_900708905.1. Lineage (NCBI taxonomy): Eukaryota > Metazoa > Platyhelminthes > Cestoda > Cyclophyllidea > Hymenolepididae > Hymenolepis > Hymenolepis diminuta. The sequence goes on from CAADRB010000019.1 coordinate 282,154, forward strand.
CGGTCTGATCAATATTGATTGTTGGCATGACACCTATAACTTGCACCTGGACGCTTTGGCAGTTGATGACATCAACAGAGGAGATGACGGTATCAAACAAAAGGAAGGTCTTCTTGCAACTATCTGAGATTCAGAAGGGAAACATAGATTAAGTCTTATTTTATGTTGGAGTTTAGCTTAAGCACTCAAAGTGTGTACCACGCAGTACTCAAAGTGCAAACTTAAGAATGAGGCAAGATTCTCTGGCAAAATTCGTATTAAAGGGTAGAAATGACTCCAGTTATGCGTTTACTTATTTTACACTGGGTAAATTTGAATAAAAGGAAGTACTCATGTCATACTCGATCTAGAGCTCCGATTTCAGAAAGATAAGACAAGCGGAGACTACTGGTTAGACATGAATCACTTTTTATATGATTACACTCACATAGTTCCTACAATAGCAAATCGAAAAGATATAATTTTGAGAAAATGATAGTCTTCTAAATACAGGGAAAAGTAGAAAAAATCCAAATAAGGAGTAAAGAGGATGTAAGATTGGGTAATAGTGAATTAAAAGAGGCTTGTTTCATTCAGTTGCCTTCTTTTAGATAGAGTTCCAAAGTTCAAGCCTTAGTATCTAAGTTCCTGAGGAATAGTTCATGTCTGCAGTGTATAGAACTGATTAACTTGTAGATAGATTGAATTAAGGGGTTGGACGTGTCATCTCTCTATTCTAATAACTATTGATCAGTTCAGACCAACTAAGACGTTTATCACTCAGTACAGCTCACTCAAGCTGAAAAATAGCATTTACGTTGTAAGCCTTTTGAATGACATTATACATTAAATATTCCTCCATAGCAACCCTCGGTAGGGTTTAAGATCTTAGATTACACTTTTATTTTGCAGAACATTTAGAAAAATTGATGAACATTGATAAACACCAATGCCATGTTGTGGAACATTAGCAGAACTAAAACATTGAGCATCTTTTCAATTTTCATTCTAATTATCAGCTCAATTAATTCAAATGTGCTGAGTGTGACTCATTATGTGAAACGCAAAATATCAATACATAAATGGTATCAATCAAAACAGAGAGAGGCCCCTCAACCAGAGAAAACATTGTAAAACTATGAATAGGGGGAAAGATAGGCGTAAAGTCAATCAAAGAATGATAATGCTTGTAACTGATTGCCTAATTCAAACGAAGAAAAATACAAACATAAGTAGGTGATGCGAATACATTATTAAGGGAAAACTAGACGCAGTCAAATCACATACAACGATGCCTTACAATTAATTGGCACAAAATAACTGTAATTATAGACTGAAACGTACCAAGTACAATGGAGTTGACTTTACCCTTGATTTGGACGACACTGTCTCGGCATTCGAAGATATAAACAGTCTCCTTCTTTTCCTTGGCCTCCACAATTACCTCGCGGTTGCCTACGAAGTGTTTCTAGAGGAAAAAGGAATATGACGAGGCATAGAAATTCATAAAACAAACTAATGATCATAGTAACCTTCTCTTGAAGGGTACATCCAATTTGAGTTGCTATAATTCTAGAAAAAAGTCGTATTTTTAAGCAAACTAAAAACCATAGTAAGCTTCTTATGAAATAAGACTATTAAAATAGATTAGACAGACAGATAAAGACATTTTCTTGGACATGCTAAAGCTCAATCATAATTAGACCCATGAATGGATGGTAAAATGTGGCGATAGAGATTGCAACTAAATGTTCACAGAAAACACGAAACTGTTTAACATCATTAGAGGAGCTTACCGTTATCCGCGATCCTAGGTGGAATCTAATTTTCAAGAAAAACGTACTAAAGATAGCTTGAACCAACACACAAAAATGGTTAGAAAATGCGAACACATGTAAAAAAATTTGACTCAAATAATGAAAAAATGATTCAAGAGTGTATAATGAATTTCCCAAACTATCTCTTTCTTTGACCACTAGTCTGACGAAGAGTACTGTGTAAAAAAGGGGTGAGATATTAAGTTCTAAGCCCATCGAAAGAATGCTTTTGACAACACTTATTGTGAGCAGAGAATTGGCATACTGGAGCCCTTCCGGTGAGAAACCCACATTTTAATACAATTGAGGTTATTTGAAAGTACAAAGATTCATATCGAATGTAACTAAGATTAAATTAACTAGCCAAAGTGAGTGGGTTCGAGTCGGACTCCATAAAGGTAGAACATTTCCTCCTTCACAATCAAAGAAAAAGTTAATTTCGAAGCAACCAAAAATAACGATGACTAATCGATTAAACCTGCACATGCGCAACTCTCTCTTGTTAATGAAGTACCAAAAATTTAAGTTTCCGAGTTTAAGCAGAAGTAGAAAGAAGCATCATGTGTCTCAATTACCCTGATTTTTCACACGCACACACATGCATGGTGAGTGCAATCAACAGCACTCGTATCAAAGATCATACGAGAATTCGCACATAATGAAGTTTAGTGTTTCAGAACGTAGATATATACGCTTTTTCAACTAAGTTGTCAGAATCAAAGCTAAATAATTGAACATCTAGAATTTCAAATGATAAGGCACATTGTACAACGAAAAATTAAGTCAAAATGATATTTGCGCAAGTAAAGATTATCTGTTTCTATAGATAGGTATTGAAATCAATCTCTGCGAAAATGAAACAAAATTGAAGAAATCGCTGATGAGAGCATATATTTTTTCCTTTGGTTCGAAAATACAAATATGTTTCTAAGTTGAAGTGAAGAGTAACATAGGTAACTGTGAAACAATTTATTCGGAGGAGGAAAGGAGTGTTGATTGTTCAAAACAGATGACCGTAGAAAACATCTTCAAAACTTCGGAGATAAGCTAATCAAAAGACAAAAATATAATATTCGTTGATTTGTTAAAAACCACCCACTGTGACGACCCTTTTAAACTCACATATTCTCTAAATACTCACGTTTTCTGTGAGCACACCCAGTTACAACTCTCTTCAATAATTGAACCATACCATGTTTCATCTTGGCTCCTGATTGTTCTCAGATATTTCCTTCGTACTAAATAAGGTCCTTCAACCTTGGGTTGGAAGAAATTTCATTTCTGTGTGAAGACTTTTCTCCACCTGTCAACTCGGATTTAGCTTTCACATAGCAAGAATAGACATAATGGTAAGCAGTTATCCAGAGTGCATTATTTGTTGTTCTGTGGGGAAAACAACTAACATTTGATTAACTGATTGCACGCAATTTTTGACACACTAAAGAACTCGAAGAGAAGCAGATACTGGGAAAATAACCTCAGGAAAATTAACATTCAAATCATCAATCATTTCCCCACTATAGTTGCAGTATTAGAAGCATGACAGACAAGTTTTATACTATAATTGAAAGACAACAGCTAGATGAAGGTAAAAATAAACAGCTTAGGTATTATTTGAAGGCAAATAATCTATCCGAAACCTAGCTACTAATAAACTCAACTTTTCTTTCTCCATCAAAGATTGTCCATTTTCATCACCTTAAGCAAATTCTTGGTACAAACATAGAATATCAAAAAAGCAAAGCTTTCAATGGTGTGATACAGAGACTAATGTACTTACTACATTCCACTTGTTTCCAATCTGTTCCAGCTTGGGCTGTGCGACGGCCTTGCGTTGCTCAGGTCGTGCAGGGATGGCCGGTGGAATAGTTTTATTGGCACCGCTCGAGACAACACCACCAGCACGGAGTTCTGGGTTCTTATGAGTTTTCATGTCGCCAGTCACCTTGCGCAAACCCTTCATTAAAGCGTCGCCACGGTTGATTTCAGCAAACAGTGCCTTGGTGTCAGGGCCAGCCGGCTGTATGGAAGAGTAGAAAACAAATAATAGCATAGGTGATGCGAGAACAGCCAATGAATTAGTACGTTATAATTTTTGAGAGCCAGCAAGAATGGATCTTAAGGTGGATCATTGTGAATGGATTTGCGGTTGTTTTTGGTATAACGATCATTTTTTAATATAATAGCTTTTAAGTTCTCAAACTATCAGGTAGTTCAACATAAGGCATATAGACAAATACAATTAATATTCCCAAAGATCCATTGCACTTAGCCGAAATAAAGTCCGCCCATTAACATATTCAGTAGTTATTACAGAGAATTTAGCATACTAACAGAGTGGAGTAATATAGAAGCAATCTCTATTACGGTTTAATCCTCTATTCTAAGGAAAAGAAATAATCCTTCAAAATAATTTATATCATACAAATGATGGCAACATTTGACTCCAAAATTTATGAAGCGGATTCCTATCCTAGTCGTCCTTCAATTACCAAGCTATGATTCTTCGTGCTATGATCGCATATTTAATATTAATTCATCTATTTACAAATCGGATTAATGGAACAAACTGGGAAGAAGCCACAATTTTCAAACTTTTGTACTAAAGGGAGAGGCTTCCGAAATTCAATGATTACCTTTGGTACATCACTTTCGTTTAACTTTGCCAGCTCTGGCTTTAATTATTTCATTCTGAAGGCCAATCTCGCTGGTGCCCTTTTCCTCTAAATTTCGCAGCCTTCAATTTATTTTTGCAATAGTCGTACAACCAATTTCTTCTTTAGAGTCTTGATAAAGGCGACATGAATTTTCTTTTAAGCTATCCAAGCTCAAAAAATTTCAAGTGGAAGTTAGCTAATATTTCAAAAAATTTGCGAATTTGTCCAAGGTGGCTGACATTCAGACACCCTGATGAGATTCGTCAATTAACTTTTCCGGACTTCTAGAGGACATAACCCAACGGGTAATCCTGACCATGTCCGGTAAAATTGTAATTTCTAAGAGCTCATCGTAGAAAAATGGCTTCTACATCGAAAAATGAAGGAAACCTTGAAAATATTATAAAGGTACAATATCTAATGCAAGCGGTCATTCCAATTACCGCACTTAAATACCAAAATCAAAAAGCTTGTGGACATGCCGAAGTTCTTAAGCCATTGCACATGGACGAGTTGAAGCCGGTCCAGTTAATGCATTACGGGTAATACACGCCAAAATGCGCAGAAGCGCAAACGTCACAGGGTGGGTTGGCTGCCAAAATCATTGAATAAGGAAGACGCCGTGTGTATGTAAGGACGCATGCCACCCGCAAGGCAGTTAGACCCAGCGTGGCCGTGAAACTGGCCAACGGTAGACGCAGCAACTACGTAACATTGCGTACCACAGCAATGACTCATTAATTCTGTCACCCCAGAAAATAAAATATGCGCACAAGACAAACCCAAGCCCATTGAAGGAAAGCGTTTTCAAATGCTCATCTTAGGCAGAATGGAAGCATTCTAGAGTCACTGACGGGAAGATCAAATTCTACCAGAATTAACTAATCCAGTTAATCATCCACATCAGTGGGTGCAGTCTAGAAGACATTGAACCGCAATCTGTGATTTCACAGACAGGCATATTTATCGCTACGTCACCGGCGTTGAACGAAAGGAATTCTCCGACGCTCACTCTCAGGCAGAGAAATGGCATCCTAGAACTCCTAAAATAAGAAACTCGCACCCTGCCATCCCTCCCGTGCAAAGTATTAACCTCCACGATTGATCATGACATACGCTGGATGTTCGTCAATGACCATCAGGGAGTGTGACCTTTGGCCGCTATGCCACCAAAAAGTAACAAACTTTATTTAGGAAAGGCAATATGGGGAGATAGATTAACGAGTGCGCTAGAAATTTGACATATTCCGGTAAAAGCCATGGTAGAAAGTACAGCAATTTCAGAAGGAAATAATGGACTCTGACAGTTTATCGAAGCCAAAACTCCCAATGAGACAGATGTCAGATCAGCCGAATCAGGTGAGATTTAAAACAAGACTCAGAGAGGAAATTGTCCGACACTTAAAATGACAACTTAGGTGGAAATAAAAGGCATTTTATTTGTTCAAATATATACTTATTACCAACACTGTACGCCTACTAAGTTGGATGAACTGTATGTGAAATATCCCGTATTAACGAAAAAAGCGATTACTTAGACGAAACTGTCCATTAGCAATACCCCCCTGGAAACAGTGAGGGATCAATAATGAAAAGGTTAAAAGAAAAAACGTATGTGTAATCTATACAATTGTAATTTCGTGCTGACAGAAATCAACTCAGCAAAACTTGTGGATTTGTAGAAAGGAATACTTTTTTTAAATCCAATTTCCACCGTAATTTTCAACTGCTAGATTTTGTTCTCAGAAAAAAGCAAGTATAATTTTAAGAATTCCAGAAAAATTATTTAATAATAAATTTGGCAGATTTTTCATTTCACAATTAAAAGTTGTAAGATTTGACTTCTGAGATAATTTAAATAACGACGGGAGAAATGAATCTCTATAATTAGACAGGGAGTTATTTAAATTAGGATAGAGAAATGTAATACTGTTAAATGTATGTGAATACTCTAAAGAACGTAGTTCACTACATTCCAAATACGCAGAACTCCAGTTATTTCAAACACCATATATGTTTAGATGGGTCAAGTAAAATCCCAGGGCAATTAAACAGTTTCTCATCAGATTTTCGTCTTCTATTCTGGAATATGAAAAAACGATGTTTTGAGGGACTTTTGAGGAGAGCAGACAGATACTTTCAACAAATATCTGCAAATAAAGGTAAATATCAACACGAATTCTCCGAGCTGAGTTGAAAAAAAAGAAAATTCAAAACGCTATACACCAAATTTCTATATTTTATCTCCAAAATTAAAACCTGAAAGTTATGCATTTGCTTGTCCAAATAGTATGTATGGTATTTTTACAAAATGAAGCAACCAAGATGACAGGACTAAGTGACCATGACTACAGTGCTGAGAAAGGAGAGAAAAGACGCTAACAATGGAATTCTCGGACATTGAAAATACCCTCTTATATAAGTCATAGGTTGGAACAGACCACTCTTTTCTTTAAATTGCTTGAGACAATTTAAAAGAACAAATTTTTAATTAAGTCAATGAGTTTATTTCCCAAAACAAAGTTGATGCATCATAAACACAAATTTTAGTATTACAAGCAAAATGGGAGTTTATAATGATAAGCAAGTTCTGAAAAACAGAAATAGAGAGCAACAAAAACAACGACCTCAGCTGGTTTAATTCTCTTAAAAATAAGCTAATAACTAAAGCTACATTCGAGGAAGGATCTTTATAAATAAACAAAATCGACTACAGATACATCACATATAGGATAAATGAATTGTGATCTAACAAAAAATTCAATTTAAAATTGATTAAGAACAAAATAACTACCGAACTACTGATAAAATAATGATTTTCATACAAAGGCTGGCCTACTTTCCACTGTTCTGATAATTCCAGTATTTCTATTAATTACTTACCCTATTCTTTATATTCATCCGGACAAAACAGAAAATTTGAAATACAAAACTTTATAGGGTCAGAAATTTGTTTTGGTATGTGAGACTGAGTTCTGAACAAGCAGTAGGATGAGGGAGATATTAGATAAATAAGTAGACTCACCTCAGAGGATTCAGGACAAGGAGGTGGTGGTGGCGGGGCTCCACCTGGTGGTGGTGGAGGAGCAACAGGAGCAGAACCCCCGCTACCCCAGGTCAGACCACCAGGATAGTTGGCACTGATGTAGGCCTTCAGCTGATGCCAGAGATCCGTCAGTGCGTGCACCCATTGAACACGCTTCTCATCCCTACAACGAGGATAGAAGACAATGTCATAATCAACCATATTCTTTTAACTAAATACAGATCAAATGTGCTAACAAGAAAATGCATACCTTCGAAAGTGCGAAAATTTACAAAAGCAGATAATACATTGGTAGGGAACTGACAAAGCTCAAAGTAGTAGAGTTATTTTTGTTGCCGAGATGATCAATTCCCACAGGTTGTCCTTAAGTTGCCTATCCTCACCGATATGTGAGCGCACGCCACTACTAATAACTTTACAGCTAATCGGAACAAAATCGACATCGGTCCAGAAGCATTTTGATCTTCAACATCAATAATATGAAGACGATTTGTACACTTGGAGTAAGTGAGCTTCCCTATTTCTTCCAAATCAAAGTCAACTATAGTCTAAAAATATCCGGTGGGAAAAACGGCAGAAACCAAGCCTTCTAGTACTGCAACAATGAAGAAGCATATTAACAGATTGGACTTATAGTTCAAAAGACTAACATTATTCATATAGAGCCTGTGACTCGTTAGAAATTACGTACACGACCTGAAAAGAACACGTCCTAACTGGATCACATCTTGGTATGTTATGTCAATTACAACCATTTAGATAGACAATTGGGACAAATTTGATGACGGGGGCAGTCCACTCATACTCAATTCGCAATGCGCCAGAGTTTATAGTGCAGCTAAACAGGGAGGACCAAGAAAATAATGAGAAAATCCAAATTATTGAAGGGCGAAGTCGCCAGCCTTCATTTACCGCAAAACAAATTCGCAAAAATAAGAAATAGTGTTATTAACGAATGCTAACAAGAATCTGGCATTCAGAAGTGTAACCTCTAGGATGGTACTTTATCCTAAATGATCTAATAATTATTTAACTGAAATTTACCTCAATTTTCGGATGCTGATTAAGCTAAGCCACCAATGTTTCCGTCGGAACGGTTTAAGAAATGTACTTTACCCTTGGAAAGATTGCCGCTTCTGTATCGAAGGATCCAAAAATTAAACTATTAGAATTAACGGAATCAGTCACGCATTCAAAGCAATTACGAACAAAACACTGACACAAAACAGAATTTTTACTTACTTATCCTTGAAATCTTTCAGAATTCGATTTGAGTAAAATTTACCAGCTTCTGCCATTTCATCAATATAATCACAAGGTTTGCCAGACTAAAAGGGAGAGAAATATGAGACAAGGGGTGAACGTACCAATGCTACCCATCCCAGAGCCGATACAGATTCAGCGACAGCAGCCAAATGATTAAAGTCCGCAGAACTTCGATTGGCGTCCTTGTACTCCACAACTTTTTGAATAGCAGTAGCACATGGCTTGAGAACACTGGGAAGCTGAGAGTCACCAGGCTTAGACATTGAGCCAGCGGATTGAACAAAATCGGATTCAGCTTTGAAGGCAGCAACAAGCAAATCGCACTGGAACAATATTTAAAAAATAAGAAAAGACCGTACCTGCTTCTTCACATCAGAACTTATTTCCGCACTGAGAGCGGCAAGTTTTTGAAGGGGAGTACTTAAGGCACTATCCATGGTTGACATGGTTAACGATTGGAAGTTTGATTTACTATTGCTTTTTTCACTTAATTTTAACGATTTTTCACGAATATTTGCTGTTTCCAAACGGTCAGCTATATTTTCAAGTCGCTCTACAAGTTTTGTTAACTTATCCATCAAGTACCTAGGATAATGTCCGAAGGCTAAGAGAAGGGTAAAAGCAAAGAATTTCCACTTCCTGGTTGGTTGGCTGGCCGGATATTCACAATAGCGCAGCTTGGGAAGGAAATTAAAACAAAGATCCTGCTGACAAATGTTGTTGTTGATTCGAATAAATTGGTATTTAGAAAGCCAAACATCTTATACTCATATTTGCCAATTACTCAAAAGTTAGGATTGTGTTTATTTTGACTGTCTAAAAATGAAACTGCAAGCGTTATCATGATCCTCGAATGGGTTGAAAGGAGTTTTATCGCATTATTTTAATTCCAATTATGATATTACTAATGATACAAAGTTTAAATGAAGATACCAATAATCACTGACATGTATATATATATATATATATATATATATTGTGGAGAACAAAGTGCTAGGCCGTATTCTTTTTTCCGTCTTGTAAGGAAAGTTTATGTATAAGCCTCAGTAGACTGCGATTTTCCCCAGATTTTATGATAAATCACTTAGATTAGAGGTTCTAATTGTCACCTTCCTGTAAAAAATCGTTTAATAAATAAATTAATTATTGAAATAATCAACTAATCGAAAAACATTTTGTCAGCTAGTAATTTAATTTTTAGCGAGTGTGCTTGAATATATTCTTCTTCAGATTGAGATTAGAAGATAACAAATAGCAGTACCTTAATGTTTCAACTCTTCAAGTCTGGAGATTGAAATCATGATAATAAATAATAATCCTTATGAATGAGTCAGAAATTGCCGACTTACCTGTCGCAAGGTCAAGAATTTGATTAAAAATAAATTTGCTGGCATTTTATAACTAAGAAAATCATCAAATCAAATCCAACCACTTCCGTCATAAGAGCTGGAAGTTGGTCGAACATCAATCCGGTAAACTACAAGGACATCTCCAACTCTACTAGTTCAGAAATATTTCAAATCCATCAGAATTCTCCGATTTTAAGTATTGAGATTAGTCGTTCAGGTGCCAATAAACATCCTTATTAATTGCCATGGTCTGCTCTTCTCTTTAGGATACCATGACCGAATCTCAGATTGCCTAAGAAATTGCACTATTTACAAATATGACCCGACAACACTACAATGCAAAACGACCCAAATTACCATTTAAAAATAAGACGCACGTTTCCGTATCGATAGTGTAAGACACAAGGTATAGGGCGCCGCCATTAATGCCGACGAAACCGAAGCTAAAATTCAAATTAAACAATCACTTCTTTCTTTCCTTTGCATACCACTAATCACAAGCCATGGAGAGAACCAATGAAGGCCAACATGGAAGAGCCAACCAACGGGACGCCTTCCGGAAAAGAACAGGAGAAAAGCCTGGATACCAAAACAGGCTAGAATATCACGTTCCGGTGTACAAGCAAGTGCTCTCTGCCCGTGGCCTCCATCGCTACTCCCCGGCAACTCTCTACTCCAACTTTTCCATCGACAAACCGAATCCTTCCCAACCAAGTCTTACAGTATTCTACTCGTTCATAATAAATTTTCATCATAACTGGTCTTGACTCTCCTATCGAAGTCCGACTGATCTTACAATAGGTCGATTTATATTATTTGCCATTTGCAACCGTAATGCAAATAAGTTCGTTCGAATAAAAGGGAATTAAAATAAGGGGGAACTGAAAGGTTGAAAATAAAGGATCTTATATATAAGAATTATTTCCTATATGTAGCATTAATATTTAAAATTGGCCGGCTCTAAGTAGTTTATGCATGTTTGGACAAATATTATCCATATTTATGGCAGTTTGGAGTATTCTCGATTTTGGCGTCATTCACAGCATTTACTTTCGCTATACAGATTTACGCGATGTAGTACCAACACGCTGAACAACTAGAGGGAGGATCTTCAAATAGGCATTTGATTTCGGACTCGAAATATTCAACAGACTATATCCTCTATCTTCTACTAATCACTACGACCATATAATAGATGGGAAGAGGGTTTCAACTGGCAAGTTTATTCATAAAAGATTTCGAAACACAAAGCGGGCAGGTCAAAGATGAGCAGAGTGTTTCGTGAGACGATTGCTGAGAATGGGAATAAATAGAGATCAAATCAACTGTGAGTAGTCGGTGGTCTGAATGAGTGCAAAAGGTAAAAGGGAAAAAACAAAATCAATTTTGAAAAAAGCGAAATAATTACAGAAATGAACTGAAAAACAGAATAGGAAGATGTGCAATTGAATAATGATACCCGAAAGTGTTTAGTAGGAATATGTTTATTTAAAAGCCATCGTCCAAAATGGTGTTGAATAATATATAACCGGAGCTATTGTGTCGGTAATCACTCTGAGGACGCATTAATGTAGAAACTTCAGAATGACGTCTTCACAATTGCTATAGCTGCAGATGTATGTTAACACCTGGCTATTAGAAGTGATCGACTGGCGATAAAATCTCCATTGTAGTGTCTACAGGTGGTCCCGCTGTGCGTTTGCATGTCGTATCATCACGCCGAAACACCGACATCGAGACATGACTGACGTCTAATAAAGAAATGTTTTATATATAAACCTAATTTACTAATTAATAAATTGGGGGTGGCTTGTGGGCCACCTCCAACAGTCGAGATCAATATTTTAATGAAATAAAGTTTAAATAAATGAGGTTGTGTTACGGACTCAAACAGTTAAGGTATGTATTAGGTCAATGAGATGGACAAATTTAATATTATCAGACCTTGAGTAGTTCAAGATTGTTAGAAATCGGAATCGAATATTTTCAGTGCAATCGAGCGGGACTTATAAGCTTCTTTCATGCACCGGATTATTGATTATTGGGCTTCTTTGCTAGTAGCTGGATATGTAAGACCATCATTGAGGCAATTATCGTCCCGACTTTTGGCAAAAAACTGATTTTTATTTTTCCACTCGGGTAAAAGTAATTGTAGGTTTATTCAAAATAGCGACTGCGCGTCATGAAACAGATAATATACGTAAAAGGACAAAAATTTCTAAAATGATTGTTGGCTTTTCTTACATTTTTAAAAGTAATTCAAAACAATTTTAAAATTCTCGTAATATAGTAAAATATGCGTAGTAAACTTAAAATAATTCTAATAAACCAAAGATATTGGTTCCTTTTTTTGCAAAAATGGTTTATGGATCATTTTGTATATTGTTTAATTGCATCAATGTAAATGCAATATAATCAATCTATGTATTTAAATGTCACTTACGGTTGCCTTTTGGTTATTTTGTGTTAACAGCAACAAATAGGTTATATTTTACAGGACTAGGCTTTTTTTCGTTCAAAACTCTTGTGCTATTGGGGTTTCATTCATATCCACTCTCACCATTTTAATAGTTCATGTAATGGTATAATTCTGCTCGTTGTTTTTAACAAAATACGGTCTCTACATGCTCTCTTATATTTTCCACAACTTCTGTGAGCCAACTAGATCCAGAAAAATACTTTCACACCATTTTATTCTGTGGTTCTGCACGACACTGGTATTGCTATTATTACTTATGAATTGGCGGGCACTTGCAATTACATCACCTCTGGATGAGTCACTCGAGTACCAGCGTTCCTTAAAGGAACTTATGAAAAATCATTCGCACCCCCAACCTACCACGGATAAACGTTTTACCCCTTTCTGGGCTGCCCAAGTCGAGGGTGGTGAGTCTGCAGCCAGGGATCTAGCAGCTAAATATGGATTCATTTATCTTGGAGAAGCAAGTCTCGTTAATATTTGTCTTGAAATTAATACTAGTCAAATTTATATATTTTTTCCTCGGTTTTCATTTGACTTGATTTATGCCAGTTTACTTTCACTCAACTATACTTACAGATTATGCCAGGAGTATATTACTTCAAACATCGAAGAGTTGCAAAGCGGTCTTTGCATCAAAATGTTTTTCACCAAAATCAGCTTCGCTTTGATCCTCACGTGAGTTATCTGTTTTAATATCCGAGATTTCTCTTACTTTGTAATTGCTTTTTTGGCTAAAATTTTTGATTACCTATTCATGTAGTCCTACTGTCAAAAAAATTTATTTTAGTACTTTATACTTATTTGCAAAATCGGTCTGCCGATAATCTTATTATGTCAAATATTTTGGATGAATTTTTTAAAATTTGTATCCAATTAGTTGGTTCTAATTTAACTTTTGATACCATCAATTTTCTAGAACTAGATCATATATTGGGCAATATTTGCTATTTGTACTCGACTAATGGTCTAATCGTTATCATTAATAAGCTTTTAGAAAATAGTATTCGTTCAAAAACCAAATATCTGGTTTAACTCAAATTCTCGGATAAACGTGCTAGATGTTTTGGTTCCACACTGGGAATTAAAATCCTACCCTTTTTGTTTATCCTAATTACGTAAAACTGATGACTAGATTGGCATTTTGATTAAATTACATTTAATTAACACCTAACTGCAGGCGAAACTATCCCCATGAAGATATCGCTTTAGCTTTAAAATCAGTTTTACCATCCCTTTGATCTCATGTGATTTTGGTAATTTAAGGATTACTTTCTTTTCCTTTGGCTTGTAAATATAAATTCCTATCTGTAGTTTAATTATTAACTCGAAAAAGAATGTAACTCATTTTGGAGGTTCCTATCGCGTATTTCATTCCTTTAATGAGTGATTTATGTTTTACTGTGATAATGCGGTGGTAGTACTCTAGTGATTCGCAGTCTGAGAAATTTGTGTTGAGCTGAAAAGTATCAACGAACATGTACCTGTGGGTTTCGAACCCATGTCTTCTAATGAGTTCTTCTCGTATGAAATTATAGTACTTCAAACACATGTCATGTGTACTCTTAATACGACCAGCGCACAAGGTAAATGCGCACATTCGGAAATCCAAAAAAAAATCATCTCAATTAAACTTTGGCCACAAGGTTGACCTCAAATTATTGATTGACCTTCTCCCACATGTCTGCCACTATTCACCTGCGCCGCGCTCGGTCGTAAATGTACAAAGTCTTCGGTACACATTTTGCGCCAAAACTCATGAAAAGTTGGTGGTTCGGCTATAAATTCCTGATTATCGCTATCTGATAAATCCAAGTGCCGGAAATTAATTCGTTCGTTTTTTAGTATTATTTCTGTTAAGCAATCCGTTTTCCGTGTACTTTGGAGAGTGTTTATTGTGGATGATTAATGACACAATCGACAGAATCGCAAAAGATATATGAAATACTTCACCATTTTTATGGGGTAACAATCGTTCTTGTCAATGAAATCTATATTTAATACGACACCTCAACAAATTAATCGTATTGATTCGTTTAAATTGTTGCTTTATGCGCCATCGAAAGTGCCCTTGTTTTTTGGAGTTCTGCATGCAACGGATTGTCCATATTTTACTTAATGATTTTGGGTCATTGCATTGTTTTTCAGTGTTTCAATGCTCAGGACTCGATCTTTCGAGTTTCTGAACGCCAATTCTTATCCATAATGTTTACACCTTATTAATCAGTTGATTATGTTAACAAAACATATTCCATTTAGCCTGTTTACTGCATATAAATAGGGTAAATAGATATTAACATCAAAACATATTTTCAGGGAAGACTTGATCAACTTGGGACTTATCTTCTGATAGAGCTTATTTATTTCTTTAACTCAATTTCAAAATAAGTATTTGTTGAGTTACTCTGAAGCTTAACCAAAAAAACCATTCGAGAAGAGCGCTTGACTTGATGCCATGTCATAAGAATTAAAGAGCTGTAATCAGATGTTATCTTCTTATCCATCAATTTATTTACGTTACTGAAGTGTCTTCAAACTACATTTGGTATACTTGATAGTGTTTGTATATCTAAACCCAGAATTATGTCCTTTCAACAGTCATTTTCAGTATCTTTAACTTCTGTAATCCCTGCTGTGCTAAAATCATATAAGGCAATATCGTTCTGTTATCTTGGTCTCTTGAAGAAAAATAAACACTAACTATCTTGGACAAGGAATTATTCAGGAGTAAGGTGAATCAATAAAAGAATTTAAATCTTGGAACAGTTAGCAAAAATAATCAAGTAAATAATGCAAAGGTAATCCAAAAATTGCAAGATTTTGGATTTTTTATTCTCTTATGCCCAACTTCCACGTTGCACTTGTGGACTACCAGCCGATTATAGTTTCATTTCTACGATAAAAATTGTAAAAATATTTGCTTTGTCTTGAACCATAATAAGAAAATCTACATTTTATGTATAGAGTATTAACATATTTCAGAATTTTAAATACGATAATACTGCAAGTTTATTTATTTCTAAGTCATTCGAAATATAGCGTATTTAGGAATTTTTTCAACACTCACATTTATCTCCCAACCTTCCAAACATTAGCGAATACCTCTATTTAAATCGTCATTATTTCTAAGAAAAATATTTAATTCCATTTTTTTACTAATTAAATTTGGAGGTGGTGATGGGGCATGCAAATAGAAACAAAAATCTTTATTTTCTTTTTTGTTAACGTTTCACTCGACCGATTATCACAAATCGGACAATAGAAAATTCCGTTCTAAATATTTCCCACCCTATTTTTAATTAGTTATGATTCTTATTACAGTTTTATTTCCCTCTTTAAGGTGAGCTTTTTTAATTAGCAGAAGTTATAAAAGTAGTCGAAGTTATACCCGGTATCATGTGGTGGTTACGGAATATGAATATGGTCTTCCGTATTTACATATATGAGCATTCCCATTAAGCTCTCTACTGGGAACGTTTTTAGGACTATTGCCGTTTAATTGCCGAAAAAATGTTTCACGATAAAAATATCATTTAGATTCAAAATTTAGATAGACATGCATAAATCACAATTTAAAATGATGATTTTTCCTTTTCGAAAACATCAAGTTAAGGTCTACAGAGTAGCCTAATCACTGAAATTTCGGGGGATTTTATAAATTTCTTAATTCTGAATCAGAAAAAGTTGAATATTTTTACTCTATAAGAGAGTTGGTTGACAAAAAAGACACCATTTTCCAATATAGCAGATGATCAAGGTTTGGTTAAACATTAATGTTGGTTGCTCGGTATTTGAATATGGCTTTTATTAATTGTATCCATATTTCATTTTCAAACTTACAAATTTTTTAAAGTTTGGGAGAATTTCAGATTTGTGGTTAACAGGATACAGCTGCTGACAGAGTCCATGACATATTAGTCGTTAATCTGATTTTTGGACAAACGTATTGTTTTTAAATTCCCTTCATTCTGGGAGTCCATGTCTACCCGCAATGTGTCAATGAGTCATGTTTCGCTCTTTAAACTGTTCTTCATTTGATCCTCGTTTTATCCTTCTCCACATTGTGCTTTTACATTTCGCTAGCTCAAACTTTCCTTATTCATCATTCAATCTTATCTTAGTAAATGTCCACATCATGATCGATTATTTTGTAATGAAATTTTAAATTGTTGGACTACCAAGGTTAACGTTAGGTATATAAATACGAGGAGTTTCGGTTTCTAGATATGACAAATCAAATGTTTCTCATCTCAAGAATTACGTCGATTATGAAAGCGACCTTGGCGTACATACCAAAAAGTGTATTAAAACACCAATCAATTACGTTCATTGTACAAATAAGTAAAACTAATGTTTATTTTGGCTTCACACTTAGTTGCCTGCCATATGGTTAAATTAGCCGGCTTATACACAGTTTTTGAACGACGTAGATCTTAGATAGCATGATCGTATGCATCTTTGTACATTTGCGCCTTACCAGGAGCTATCCTCTCTGTTCTGACGTCTAAGGATAACAACCGTGTCGTGCAATTACATGCATTCTACCGCTGACATATGGTCTGTTCGCCTTCCTCCCTCGTATTAACTCCTTTGGTTTAAGTCCCCCACCCCCCTTGTTACAATATACGTAATTTTAGTACTGGCACTCAATAAGTTCGTTGAAATAAATAGAGAATGCAATGGGCTAGAAGGTTTAAAGGTTAAATAAATTATCCAAGTCAGGTAAACTAGGGTGAATAATCCACTTGCCGAGTTGAAGTATTTACATTCTAGTAGAGGAAGGGCTATGAATATTTTATAAGACCATCTGTCCTGTGAGCGCTGCAGGCAGTATTGTGATAGGCAGGAGGATATATTACTTGATTTCTTTACTTCAGATTAAGTCCTGTATGCTTTCAAAAGGACTTAGTTAATAGTAGACGTTGGGAAATAAAAAATTCGCCAATGTTTAATAGTTTATTAAACTAGCTTACAGTTTACTTATAATGAAAATCGGCAGTAGTAAGTGCTGCAGCTTTTCTTACAAAAGATTGGCATTTCTATATCTCGATTTGAAACGATCTCGAAGGTGTATTTATGAGCTTTTTACCACTTAACGTCAATAATTTACTCGATAATTTCATTGAGTTAAATCTGGCCCAGAAATGTACTAAATTGATAAGAAGAATGTAAATTTCAAGTTATGTATTGTATGTATCGATAAATACGAAACATTTCTCCTTGAAAAGTGTTTCATCAGTCAGAAGTTATTAGGTTTAATGAAAATTCACCCACTTTTGATGTGGATAATCAATTTTCAAATATGCGTTATTGACATTTGATCTCTTTCTATATCTGTGTGTCCATTCATTTGATTCTAGACGCATAGCAAGTTTTATCTGAATCATAAAACAAACATAACATTATTGTTCCATGAAATAAAGTCCACCTTCTGTACTTTTGAATGGTCCGCATTAAGACAACAAAAAATAATGTATTCACTTACTAGTTTCAATCCATGAATCGTGCAAAATAATGACTGACTTTTTGTTTATACAAAAATACCCACAATCAAAATACAGACCATATGTGTACATGGAAATTGAGAAGTAAATATTCATTATAAAATGAAAAAACTGAATTATTACTAAGCTTTTTCATGATAAAGGAATCTGAGAAGAACATATACGCCTTATTTGAAATTCGGTTTTTGCATAAGCTTTCGCCTACAGTTCTTAAACCATTGGGTAGATCACTATATTATATGTTACCTTGAGTTTCACCTGGGAGTTCTTGGCTATTTTAGCATCGGTCTGACTATATGCTTATGTAAAGATTCATCACTTTCTTTGTATTTGAACAACTATTGTCGGGAAAAGCTAACATGTTCTTGAACATTCAAACATCCGGAGATCTTTATAGAAAGTTACCTATCAGTAATCTAAAAACGTAATTGTGTAATAGAAGCTGAAGATACCAGTTAATTTGTTTTCTTATGGCATATTCTTACAAGCGTGGGTCAAAGGTTTGTGGGCCTGTAAATATAGATCCTCACACTTTAAATTTATTCAAATATTTGCTACAAAATGGGAAAAATCGAAAAAAAATTGTGAATCGCTCATGAAAATTTTTAAACAGCCTAAACGAACGCTTATGCAGTTAAAGCAATTACGAAGTTATCTTTTGTCAAAAGGAATCATGCAAAAATATGATCAGCTTAATTCCTATTATAAACTGCGAGATACTCAAGAACTTTAATTGCATCTTTAGATTTTAAGGTATTTAAATGTTAATTTTCACATATTTGACATTCTAAAGTTCCTTTTTTAATATTTTTTCTATTTCTTGTTTTAAATTTATTTTAGTTAAAGTTTACTTTTGCAAAAATGTAAAACAAATGACAAAGTCACACTCTCAGAGGCAGAAATTGTTCCCAGGGAAAATTTAAAATGCACAAACTCCATTTGGAAGCGTAATTTCATTCACTACAATGATATCAAAATTTATAGGAATGGGCTTTTAATAAAATCTAGACAATCTGGTTATTAATTCGCCATGGAGAAAAATCTAAGCAGAAATGTAATCTGATATAAATTCTAAGGAAATTGAACTTTGATTAACCTTTTCCGTCTTATTTCTGAAAAAAATGCAGCACCTAATTAATATAAATAATTTCAGTCTTGATTATCTTCAAAAACTGGAAGATTTCTCAATTAAATTCTAACTATTTGAATATCTTTTGACAATGAACTAGGATCTAGTGCGCAAATAGATATCCGGATACTTATCCCATCTAACTGATCACTTTCGATTTACGAATTTGGAGGTGCTGCGATGTAAAATAGGCTTAGCAGTCACCATTTGACTCAATTTTAGGAATTAATTATAAATCGGAAATCGATCATGTTTTCAATGGAAAATATTGATTCCAGTTCTTTTTGCCCAATAAGTTCTCATCAAAAATCTTCACTTGTTTCAGATTTGATTCCTTTTTATACCAACAGACATAATATGTAACTATCATTAAGATTCAAATTAAATTAATATAACGCTTTCCCAGTAATTTTTATGCTGTACTTCCAAAGGTATATCTTCTGGCTCTCAATTTGATTCAAACGAATCGTCCATAAGTAATAGGAATCAGTAAACCGATAGGATACGTCCCATTTCCTCCTGTGTAGAACAGAAATTTTTAAGTGTACATTTCTGTTAACTGCGGTAGGCGGCTCGATAAATCCTTATCGCTCTCTACTAGAAAAGGGGAAATTTTTTACAAATGTTTAAAAATTCAAATAATCAAAATACCTTAGCATTTAAATAGTGTTTATAGTCTTTAAAATATTTTTTGACTATTAGAGAAAAAAATCTAGTTTTACAAAAATTCGTAAAATATAAAACGCCAGGTATGAGGATATCTGATAATAATGATCAATAAATCGAGAGCTATCCCTTTTAAAACTAAGATACCTATTAATCGATCAAATTTTAATAGGGGAAAATTTCCTAACTAAATGTTAAAAGTCATTAAGTGTATAAAGTGTGAATTTGACTAACAATTTACGTTTTTTTCTCTTTCATAGGTTCGATGGGCAGAACAACAAGTGGCCAAAATTAGAGTAAAAAGGGACGTCTATCTCCAGCCTCCTCCAAATGATCCCAGTTGGCCTCGAATGTGGTACCTGGTGAGCTCTCTTCTTCTAATTAAAAACCGTGTATTTCTATGTGCACATTAGTCCTAGTTTGTCTTAGATCCAGGGCATAAATAATCAAAACACAAAATAAGGCCCGATTGCAATCTTTAGTTTTTTTTACTGTTTTTTGCTGCTGTTGGAATGATGGGACTCCTTCATTCTCGCTACCGTCCCTCCTCTTCTTAGGCACTCGTGTTTGTCTGATTTTGAGTTTTACGCAGGCTGACTCATGGACGACAGACACCGCACTCTTCAATTCACCCCCTCTTCCCCTCTCTTTTAAATACGGGGAACCAGGTAAGCGCGAAAACGACACGCGTACCCTCTTTGTGCCACTTATTTTTCCCCCAGTCTGCCTTTTTCTCTTTATCTCGCCAATTTCCTCTTTATCCCTCCCTCTCCTTGGGAAAAAGAAATGTGTGATTGAATCTGTCAGTTTTCTTTCCTTTGTTTCATTGTTTTGAATGAGTAATAACCTATTGTATGTGGTTGAATGCAGATGGCTGAATGTTGGGAAAGGAAAATTGGCCAAGCTATTCTTTTGAGTGACCCTGCAAGTCATTAACCTCCACCTATGGTTTTCGGTCATCTTCCAATTCGGTAGTTCAAATTTCTACGGAGACCTAAACGATTATCTTGGCCTAATATTTTCACTAAAAGCTGCAGTGATATGGTTTCGAAGTTATTTTGACTATTCTCCGTCATATTCATGTGCTTTCCCTCTTAAAATCGTAGTAATACATACTTGGGGTTTGGTTTTTGTTCTTACAATCGTAAAACTATTCAGGCAATGGAATGTTAAGTTTGTTATTTTTAAGACGCCGTAATTTCAGTTGACTGCGCTGCAAATCCAACTATGGAATTTTTAATTCTCCTACACAGGTTGTCAAGCATATGTTCTAATTTATGGTCATTTCTCATCATATCTTGCATATAGGCATGGAATTCAACATCATTTAAGGAATCCAAAAATAAATTTCTGCTCTAATGTAGACTTTAGAATAGTCTGCTTCATTCAAAAAGCTTGTATACTTTTTTCAAGTTAATCACAATGTTACGTTCAGTCTTCCACTTCAAGACCGTATTCGGAGAAGCAATTCATTTAACTTGAAAAAGTATGTTGGTAACACTTAAGCTTCTTAGCCATTTTCCAGCGTGAATAGCTAAACATGCTAAATGAAATTGGGTAGAAAGTTGACAAGTTTGTTAAATTATCTTAACTCCGTGTGACAGCGGTTACAGTACTGGCTTCCCCTTGTTAACTATTTGGATCAAATACTAGAGTATATAAACCCTAAAGAGTAAAGAAAGATATTCGGAAATATGGATATTAACTTTCATATGAAATTATCATCTTTGCCCTAACATCTACTCACAATTTATAATAGGAGTATTCACACATATCATGCGAGAATGTGGCTTTCATCTCCTAACTTGTGATGAGAGAATGCTTTTCAGGCAACGTAGAGTATCGACTTCTATGATTGTTTTTTTCTCATCAGGAGAGCACTGTTTGTAGATAAGGGACAGTCAGCTTGACCAAATTCCGTTGAATTTTACTTCGAAATCATAGTCAAGAGGGGTTGCTGACCGGTTGACAATGGAGTCGGCTTGCAGTATAGACTGGAATATCCTTTTGAATCCTTAGATAGGGAGAAGAGGTTTATGTTCTGATAACAAAGTGAAGTGCTACTCTATTCTGACGGAACCAATGTGAATGATAAAATAATAACTGTTTAAATGTTTTTTGAACCCAGGTACTCCGATATTTCAAACTTGAATTCATATGCCTGAATTAGTACAGCTTGTTTTGAAATAATTTCTTACATATTTAAATTTCAAATTACAGACGCGAATTTGGCATTTAAATGTTTTAATATATGTTGAGGCCAAATTAAAAGCAGATTATTACTAACGTAAATTTCAGACAGTGAAAAATACGAACAAATTTTGAAAGTGAGAGAACTGCCTATTGGGATGAAATCACAGTCACAATCTAATAGGTCTCACATTTTTTCGTTTAACTGTCTTCGGAAGAAAAAAAGCAAATAGTTTAAGTAATGTGAATTTTTGTGTGCATTAGTTAAGTACAGTCTGCCTTCAGGATGAATGGTGGGGACAAAACGGTCAATTAATAGTGTTTGAGCTGATCAATCGGTGACATGATCAGTCAACTTCATTAAGTTGCTCTAATTGCGTCTGTCTGATTCGACGAGTTGTCAGACAGTTAAACACAATTAAATTTAATTTAATTAAAAGAATTTATCATTCTTATTTTCTAAAATTGGTCTTAATTGAAGTAGAAATTCTACAACACTAATTTATGGCTACTTCAGTCCATTTCGCATTAGCGAACAAATTTGACTAGGCAGCGACTGATTATTTTCCTATAGAATTTGACACTTTAGTTTTATTAATAAAATTTGTTCTCTTGCAAATTAATATTTATTCTAATAAGTTGATAAATTTATCACTACTTTCATGTATTAATTAAAAGTTCATTTCACTGAAATTTCTTTAATTAATTTTAGATGAAATATTCCCCCGGCTTTGAATTTCAATTTTAATCCATTTTAAATCAGTTGGTTTTTCAAAAAAGAGACGGCGTGGTTGTAGGGATTTGTGAAATTTAGAAAAAAAAACATTAGCTGAGCAAAGTTTTTGCTCTCTCCATCTCTCCTTTCTCCATTACAACGGACTTTCTCGCAGCACTTTGACCTTATTTATTTCTTAAAAATTTAACTAGCGTTTAATTTGGCTAGAGCACCTAATTAGCTGTGTGAGTTACGCACTTATAGAGTAATATTATCTCTGTACTCTAAATGCAAAACACCAGTTAAAGCTTAGTGACCTCCTCCCATAATACGCAACACCTTAAAAAATATAGTGTAAAATGTAGTTAGCAAATTGATGATTATTTTTTCATAATGATGTTCTGTATGGGGCGTGCAGAGGTTGACGTGCTTTTCTGCAAATTGGAGGTCATGGAGTTGGTGCTCATCAATGCTCACTCAGCGAATGGAATGGTCAACTGCATTGGTTAAGTGTGTCAGAATTCGAATCTCTCACCCGAGTGGCACCGTGATGCTACTGTAGTAAACAAGATGAGTGTTGAAAGGCACTTTCTTTAATGGACTTGCTCATGTAAACTTTTCCTAGTAGTTAAATTAATATAAATAACATATTTCGACAGTAGTAAAAAATAATCTTCTTCTGTTTGGAAAATTGTGGCAGTTAGTCTTTTTTTCTTAATGTAGCAGATGTAACTTTCAACTGGAAGTCCGCTTATTTAATTAAACTAATTAAATCGAAATAATTTACAAACCTTTGCAAACTTTCGTGCACTGGTTAATTAAGACCATTTCTTGTAAGCAAGCGTATCTTGCAAAGCTATATCTTCGGTCTTCAATGTTTAAATAGAGGCTGAAATTTTTTCCTTATAACAGGCATGTCTTATATCCAGACTATGTAAGAGGAAGATGGTTACTAGGTTTAAGATATGTATGATATTGGCATGGACATATTGTTTGATTATAATGAAAAAATTCTTCACTATGACTAAAAAGTCGGGTAATTTTCGCCCGCTTAACCAAAAGGTTACCTCCTACCTCCTGTAAGTAAAAAATGCAGCATTAAAATACTTTCTTGTGCCCCTAGTTATCATATCCGGTGGACCTATCCGCCCAGATTTCATAATATTATAATTCACAAGGTGTTGATGGGATTCTGTGTCCAATTAGAAATTCTGAAATTCATCCACCCATGCGTTGCCTATCAATGTATTACCTAGGCAATTCTTTAAACTGTTCAAAAGAACGTCGGGCGTTACTTTACATAGTTGGGCAGACTTTCCACATATATCTGCGTAGTTCTTTTAAATAGGACATATTTTTTTCTTTATTATGTTAGGGCTTAGTTCCGTTTTTTGCCTCTTTAATGGACAAACAAGTTGTGGGATAAGTAGAAGGATATCTGCATAGAGAGTTAATGAGGGCGAAGTTTTTGGCTTTTGAGTACGCTTATTATATATGCAGAATTCATAATAAGCGGGCGAATCTTGGATGAACCTGTAATTATTCAGCTCTTTGCGTCCATCCTATAACATTTTTCGAATAGTTATCCTTCATAGCTTCTTTTCGTATTTTCCTTAAGGTGAAAAAACAATATTGGATTTGAACTTGATAAATATTATAGTTAGTAGATATTCAGTAGATAGGATATTACAGGTATATGAATTCAACAATTCTGTAAGACTTGAATATTTGACTATTGGAAGTAAACTAATTAATTAAGCATTAGCTCTCCAAGGAAAGAAAAAAAGCAGTGGTTTGTTAAAAAAATCAAATTGACAACAAAATTACTGTCGATACCAATACATTTTGCCTATTTTTGAACTCGCAGAATTAAATGAGCCGTTGGCTAGTTATATCATTACCTATGTGGGATCTTTGCTCTGTCATTTCTTTCATTTGAAAATTTTGCTTACTTATTTATCACTCACGGCAATACAAACATGCAATTTTTTTCTTGTGGGAAAAGTGAATTAGTCCAAAATGGGTTAAATGAAAGGGGGTAGAATAGAATTATAAATTCAAGTCAAGACATTGAAAGTTTTATAAAATTTGACCTTTAAGTTCAAACTTCACGCTTTTTATCTCCTGTTTAGTCTACTGCTTTTTGTTCTGGTGTTTCAGTGTCAAAATCTCAGCATCTGTGCCCTGTTTCCAGTTCAAATTCATATTCACAGCATCCATAACTGGTTGACCGATTCATTAATTTGGATGGTGGGTTAGCTATTTAAGACACATTTTTAATAGACAAGGTATTAACGAGGTAATAAATGCCACCATGATATTAACACTGCAGAATTCACTAGAGTTCACTCATGATGAATTCTGCTATAATGTTCATCCTCTCCTTTCGATGTACTCGACGCTTCTTTGCAGACTTATTTCATTCATTATAATCTAATATAAAATAATGCACACACCTCTTTCTAATCATCAGGAAAAAGATATCTTACTTATCGGTGTCTTTTATCCCATCCACTCATCCTCTTTGTCTCCATATATGCATCTTGCGTGCATAATACATAACCGCGTGAACAAACAATCTAGCCGACTTGTCTATCCAACCTTGAATGCATCAGAGCCCAACTAGCGTAGGCTCTTTCTATTTAGTCTCAACGGGAAACAAACAATAAATCCGCTTTTTCTAGCAAATGGCCAATATAAAGGACAATAGGTTAGTATCGCGTCATCCTGTTTTTCACTGTCTCCTCCTCAAGTAAAAGAGAAAGTAGCGCTGATATTATCTGATCTGCCAACAAATATCTGTTGGCTTTTCCAACTTAACAGTAACTGATAGAGGCAAACGAAACAATTAAGAGATCATTGGTAAATTTCTATTAGAGTTTTCCTTGATGAGATCATTTATTCATTTAATAACTGCAGTTTTGAGCCTATCTCATTGTTACTATTATTGTGCATCTTTTACAGTTTTTCCCAATACCATTTTACAATTTTTAATCATGAGAAAGCAACTGGAAAAGGGGAACAGCAATCGAGTCCAGTAAGGTATGAAGCAAGGAAGGCAATAAACGATAAGTAGGTACTAGGTCAGGAGTCTTACTTTATTTGAACACGGAAACATTGAGTTATTCGTATTTTCATAAGAGGAAGAATCTATTTTGTGATGCCATAATGTTATATGACTTCCAGGTTCATGAATTAGGTTATTATTACGATATTCAGAGCCTGTTAATAAGTTGATTTAGTTCCATGGTTGAGAGTGCCACCTCGATTTATTTGCATCCCGTTACAGACTGGAGCAGGTAGATGAGACGACCGACGAAATGTTATTATATAGTCGTAGTTCACTACAGCTCACTCAAAGTGAATTGATTATCTCAAACTGATTATTTCTCGGAAAATGGAAAAGGTTAAAAAGAGGATTGGTATTATGATGAAATGCAATGCCTTTGTATTCTACAGAAGCTTTGGATCTCCACAAAATATAGAAAAACGAATGTTAAAAGAAATCCGCCCTGAATATTTGAGAAAAGTGAAGTCGCATTCAAATCATTTAATGTATGCTTACCATATGTCCGTTAAACCGATTATAGTTAGAATTTAGAATGAGGAACGGTTTGTGAAATTCGTACTTTATTCTTGGTCTGTAATTTCTTAATCAATTTAAATTTAAAAATGAATTTCAGTATTTTACCATTTCGGTTAAAGTCGATTAATAAATGCGTTACGCTCTGTTTTGCAAAGCATTGCCAATGGGATTTCAGGGAATCTGTACTATTATTTGCTTTTAATTTTATACCTTCTAGAAATGAGGTGTTCATAATCATTGAAGTTAATACTTTTATCTAAAATGTTAGAAATTTGTAAATATTTACTAATCACAATTTTTCATATATCCCTTTGAATAAGATAGCTTTTTCAGAAAATGGCAGGAATTTTTCAAACATGGTTGTCTTATTCTGCACAAGACTTCCTCATTCAACAAGGTATTTATTCAAAGGATCTTGAAATAAACATAAAGGTCAAACTATAAACGTAAAATAGAGCATTTAGTCACTTACTTATTGCATTCGAGAGGATGGTTGAAACGGACAATACGGTATCCATGCTCTCAGTTTCTAGCCATATGATAAACTTGAGTAAGATGGGCTTCCTTCTGTTAAGTTTATCTTGTTTATCTAATGTAAACAGAATATAATGAGACGTAGCTCTCAATACATTACGTATAAGATTTTCCAATCAATAAAACTAATTTCTTTCTATCATGTTTATTAAATTTGATCTCAAAATTAGTACCCTCTGTACCACTTTTAACTTTCTCTTTTCCTTCTTTTGCAATAATAGAATCGAGGCGGTCCGGGCGGCATTGACATGAACGTTCGTTCGGTGTGGGCTCGGGGCTATGCCGGACAGGGTGTTGTGGTGACCATTCTTGATGACGGACTGGAGACCGACCACCCTGATCTCAAACCGAACTATGTAAGTCCACCGCTTCTCCCTGTCCTCTTTTACGGCATTATTGATGACATTTTAATTGTTATATGATGCTGCTTGACATTTTGACCATGTTTAACCAGCTGATATAGGTACTAATTGAGCTTGGTATGTATTTTAAGAAATACACCCTCTTTTCAAGGTGGAATGAGAAATCTGCTTCCTCCCATTCTGGTTATCTGAAATGTTTGTTTAACCAGGTCGACATTCATTTAGATAGCATAATAGGATTAATTTCATGTTTATTATTCAAGCCTTGTATAAAAGACGTCATTAAACGCTTGACTTCAGCGTATGCAGTTTCAAGCGTTTTCCAAAGTTTTAGAACTGTTCACATCGCTCTTCAAATTTTTTCATCTACTCAATTTCAAAAACTTCTTACAATTTTTCATTAATCAGGTTATTAATAGAGGACAAATCAAAATACATTTCATAGCAGTAATGGATGATGCCTCTATGCCTTCTCACTGCTACAGGTAGCAGAAGTGGAATTAAAAGACTCTTGATGTAAGAAACCAACGTTCAGTTATTCTATTTGGCCAATATTAATCAACACAGTTCATAATTCTACCGGATCAGGAATCTGTCTCATTACACCTTACACTATGCTTATTTTCTACCTCCATAATCTGTGTCGATTTTCAACAGGCTTGATTTTGATTGAAAGCATACATTTTTACCGCTGTAGCCTATTTCGAACAAAATCGCAGTTCCGATTACTAAATTCCACAAGTTCTTTTTTAGGCGTCCTTAGAATTTATAGTGCAGAGATTCGAGGCACTCAATTTCCATACATACGTTATTAATTTGTGATGACTGTTTTTTCTCACATTAGATCGATGTCTGCTTATAATTCCTGTCGAGAGTTTATTATTATTATTATTATCCACAGTAATTCAGAAGTTCCCATTTTTAACTGTGGAAAGCAACTGACATCAAATAATAGTAAGTCAAACAAATGATAAAGGAGAGGAGATCAAAAAGACACAAAGGGCAACGTCGAGGTACCAAATAATCGCACTTCATTTGATTTTCTATTGGGGATGTACAGTATTTTCTAAATGGATAGCTTACCTTCCGTAAATCGAATTTCTTGGTTCGTCTCCTACGTTATGGTAAATGCTTGTCTGCGTTAGTCAATGCTTATTGACCTGTATTATTTAATCAGGAAGGGTCAGTCTTGCCACTTCACTTCATTCCGTTTCAATGGTTGAGAAGGCAAACGATCTTATAAGATATTCCACGGTTTACAGTTTTGATATAGCGGAGATGAGATAGCTAAAATTTTAAAGTTAGCAGAGCTCTGTAATCTGTGTTCACCTTGAGTGAACACAGCTAATAGTTTAATTTAAGTGGGAAGTTAGATGCACATACGAAACATTGTCAAACTCTTTTTCTTCTAGTTGTTTTTTTTTTCTTTTTCTTGAAAAACGATGGAGGGAAAAGGGTCGTATCGCTGAATCACTTATCATTTTTTGAAAATTTAATGGTCTCCCTTTAATTAAGTGATTTTAGTTCTAAATAGAAAAGAAGGTATGTATTTATAAGGGAGGATAGGAGATTCATTTTAATGTTTACATTAAACGACTTGCGTAAAAGCTTTGTTTAAAACGTAATGTAACTTATTTTTTAACGTTCGTACAGTGAAGATAACGCTATTAATTAAACATTTCATAAATATATTGGCTTTAATTAGTCATTGGAAACCGAATTTGAATGTTGATGAATTATTTAGGTTGTGTTAGTTTTAATCAAGCAATTTTCGAATGTATTATAATAACCCACAGAAAGGTGAAAAAAATGTACAATTTTTAATTGTGGTAAAAAGTGATAAAGGTGAAAAGATGGAAAAGGTTTCGAGAGTATCAAAGAGCCTAATATCATTTGAATTTCTAATTCGATTTGAACAATATTTTCCAAAATTCAAAATTCCTGATTCGTCACCTGTATTGGTGGACCAAATTCTTGTCCACGGTATCTAGTACTTTTTGATCGGTTGTTTAATTATGACGGTCGATCTTGCTACTTCAATTCACTTTTTTTCTCTCGAAGGTTGAGAAAGCGGAATGATCTTTCATGATATTGAACGTTTTATAAGATTTGAGATGGGAAAAATTTTACAGAATGCAGAAAAGGCCGGTCTCTTTTTTCCTATCTAAATTCAGGACACATCTAATGTGGACAGTCCCCATTTTCATGCGTCATTTGGGGAGCTGACTAAGCCCAAGCACAAATGGGACAGTTGATCACATTTACACTAATCTTTCATAGATGATTGATGTTCAAGAAACGCTCTTTGATGTGTTCAATTTGTTTGGCATGTAATAGTTAAAGGACTATTTCATTGTACAATTTTACAACCTTTAGTCGGGAGGTAGGCCCTTTCGTATTGCATAATTTTTGCGGGTTAAAATTAATTTAGGGGCATCCTTAAACTTCCCACAGGAAACGTAAAATTGCTTCGTAGGTGCAAGAATTATGGCGTGTAGGCAAGTGGCTGAACTTCCTGATTTCCCATATAATTTTACTTGTGATTGGAGGAACAGGAAGGTCTCATGCTGTGTGGGTCTCCAGCTATCAATCTATCGGCATACCAAAGAGGTGAGACGGACGACATTTGAAATTAAGGGGGCGCTGGCCTGTAGGCTACATCTGCCTTAAGGAATCCGGCGTCGTAGTTGAGGATCATTATCAAAATGTCGTTGTGCCGTTCTCCCTCGTATAAAGATAGAAGTAACCCACTTTGATTGAGGCATATATAGGGGAGATTGAGGTCAGATCCTGCGGGTTATAAATTAGGGTTTGATTGATATTTAGACGAGCTTAAACGAATTTAGATTTGGTATATTTTGATGACAATGCAAATACGATTGCCAAAGTTCTACACGATGATTTACGTAAAATTTCAATTACCAAATTGGATGTGGTGACGTAAGTGCGTCATCTATCTCCCCATTGAAATTGTTCGATTGTAGAGGGGAAAGTTAATTACCGTCTGATTTTACCAAGGCATTTGTATTTTGGATTCTTGAGGTATAACCACTGTCTTGTCTGAGTAAGTGAAAAATAATAGGTTTCAAATTATTTCTTTTGTATAATTAAAAATAGTAAGTCCCATAGACTTGCTGAGATTTCCAGATCTTTACGATATCTGTTCTTACCGCGTGGTCTTTCTAATTGAGAAATCGACTTGAAGACAGTTCCGTAGATCACTCATTCGTTAAGCACTGTTTGATCACAGTGTTTGTGGTGCGTAATCAGTTTATATCGCTTGTATTCTCCTCTAAAATTTTGATATAATAATTCTCCTACCATTACTTATCATTAAAGTTTTCAGATAAGCAATATAGCTAAAAAAATTCGGAAGACGTTAGGCGTTAGAAAATATTATCACCTTCTCGTTTGCTCCAGCCTGATTTTGAATCAGTTTAGACTAAAACGACTTGATGACCAAGGTTGTTGGACATCGGCAGCACCGTCAGCCGGCTGTTTTCGTCAGTTAGCACAAAGACAAGCAGTATCTCCTTACATATTCCGCAGAAACCCAGACTCTGTTTGCACAGCCGTACTTGCAAAGGAGAACACCAAAGTAGCGCCTAATTGAAAGGATACATTAATTTCCATTTGATCAAGGCGTGTCCGCCCTTTAGATTTCCGGCTGTTTAAAGGTTCTCAATCAACGATTATTTGAGCTTAAAAAGAGGAGAAGAAATGACGTAATTATGCTCTGTTTAAGTCGACCCTATTTTTGTTTTTGCAAGGTTTAATCATGGGAAAGTATTTTAATAAAGAGAACAGCAAATGAGTCCATTAAAGTATGAAATGGAGGAGAATGTCAAGAATTAGCAGATAATGAAGTCAGAGCATCAAGAATCTTACTTTGTTTAAATTATAGAACCATTGCCCATGTCCTCGTAAGGAGTATAATTCACGTTGAAGTATTCTATTTGTCAAATATACTGATTTGACTCCCAGATTAATATGCGGGATTATGTTCGCAAATATTCAGAGCTTATTGACCAATTGATTTAACATTATGGTCGATCGTGTAATCTCGATTTATTTGTATTTTTTAAAGCTACGAACAGATAGACCAGAATAACGACTATTTTTATCATAGTAGTGTAGATTTTAGTCAAATATCTGATAGATAACCTTTTTAATCTCCTTTCTTCCCGATTAGAAGATGTTTTTTTTCTTTTGGTGTTTCGTTAACTTTTTAAATTTTCATGGTTCCGTCTTGCTGGTGACAGGAACCCCAATCTTATTTATGAGTGTGGTAGTCGTGGTGTTTGAAAAATGGACCATAAAAAGCCCTCGTCATGACTGGCGCTCATTCGGAAGTGATATAATCTGTGGATATAAAACTTTGAGAATTGCTTACGCCGTGAGAAATAAATTAACCCCAAAATTGGCGATATTGAAGTGGAATCCATAAAGCATCTTGTTAGCTATTGAAAATCACTTATAACGGAAGAGATTTTAAAGGGTGACGATCAGAATTTCTAGTTAGTTACATTATTTCCGCTCTTCTATCTATTCCCAGCATCTTATAAATTCTTTAACTGAATCTACAGAACTTTTCCTGGTACTGGCTCAAACAAGTGTCATCTTTCTCCCTTAAGCTGACTGTCAGAATTATTCTAATGGCCTGCGTTTTCTGAATCGAATTGTTCAAGTTTGTTCATTTTAGGCTACCTGAAAAGTTATTTAATAAATTCTATTAACTTTTTGGGAACTACATACAAAAGATCCAGTTGATCTCAAAGAGAACTTGTCTTGACCAGATCACATTCATATATATTGTGCCAATTACTTGAAGGGATGCCAATCACACTTAAATCACATTCTCTAATGCAGTTTACCATGTGACAAAAATTGAGCATCTGGATACTACAATATCAGGAACTTTTATCCCTTGAGTCTGGGCTGAATACTATTCGACTTCACTTTCAACTCCACCTAAGGGAGGAGCTACTTAGCTCTCGAACCTATAAAGATCTTTTTTATCTTTTTTTGTCAATGCTTTTTCGGAATACCAGAGGAGAAAGGTTTGGACTTTGTTCTTATTAGCCGTTGTTAATATGAAACGTCCAACAAATAATAGAGGGAGGGGATCAAAGAGATACAGAGAACAAAGTTAAGGCATCAGAGTCTTATTTCATTTGATTTTTGGACTCCTGTCGTAAAATATTTAATAAGTGAGCAGTTCATTTCCCGTAATTCGTTTCACGATTCGTTCCCAGAATTGTAGCAAATGCTTATCTACGATGTTCAGTGCTTATTGACCGCTATTTTTTAATCAGGAAGAGTCGGTCTTGACACTTCAATTTGTTCTTTCTTCCAGTGGTTAAAGCGAAATTATCTTACATGATATTACGCAGTTTACAGTTTTAAAGTAACGGAGATGAGACGGCCAAAAATTTTAACTTATCAGAACTCCGAATGCTGTGTTCACTCAAGGTGAACTAAACATTAAGAGGTTTTTTGCAGTGGTCGAACTTCAATAAACAAACCAGACAATACAAACAGGGATAATTTTGTAGATCGCCAGCCCCTTATGTATTAAAATTGTAAATTCACTTTGCGGGTTTCAAATTTCAACTGAAACTTCAAAAAAATACTTTTAATCATTTCTAGAATCTGAAGTATAGTGTTTGACGAATAAAATCGATAATCATAATTAGACTGGAGTTTACGAAGAGCTTTCTTCATTCTTTAATTGTAGCTTTCCAGCCAGTTCCACATTTCCTCATATTTCCTCATATTTAAATACAGTTGCAAAAAACTAAAAAGAGGATTAAAAGTAGTCAAAGGTTTTATGGAACGGTATCCATCCTACCAAATGTTGGGTTCAACTTGAAGCATAAATTATTTTACTTCCATTTCACGCCAGTGTTGTTTATAAGGGCTCTAGGTTTAGGCAATTGTTTGCTACAATTGGAAAGATTTCCAAGAAACAAAGAATTTTCGGCAGAGTTATGGGTTTTTTAAATCGTGGCATTAAAAACGTCACTCTTTTTTCCAATAAAAAGTCTAGAAATATGCAAATTCATACTTTATTCTTATGAGTTATTTTTACTTTATTGTAAGTCTAAGCATTAGAAAGACTGGGGCACATTAATTCAACCAATAATGTCTGTCCACAAATAAGCTGTTCGTTACTCTAACTGAGCCTCATATTTTCAGCCTAAATCTACATCGTTCCCAACTAAATAGTTTTTAACAAAAATGTAAGCGCAGCATACTTTGTGCCAAATAGTTAATGGATGACTACGATAACGTCTGAATGAAAAAAAAACGAGGGATGTTGTTTACGAATGACTCATTGGATTTAGTTCAGGTGGAAGTAAAACAAAGTATGTTCACTTTCTTTCTCCCCGTCTCGTCAAGGTGACACCGTTGACAAAAATATTCGGCATCACTGGCTGAGCGGCTGGAGTGGACCTAACTCCCCTCCCCCTCCCCCTAAAAATTTGCCAAGACGTCAGGTCCATTTTATGACTGCATGAAATTAAGTTTCTGGCTTGCGTTTTCTGCTTACATATTATCGACGTTTCTCTAACTCTCAACTTATGAAAGTTAGGAGGAATGTGAGGCGCCATTGTTAAAACTAAAACTTGGGCGTGGAGTGGAGTGGAATTACCATCACATTGTCTGCGGTCACGATCGGCGTGGTAAAAGCACTGTTGGATATTTTTAACACCTTTGAGATCACGATGATTTTAGATTAAAAACGATAACTATCATTGTCTACTAGCCCACCAGCAAGATTATCTGACCACTCAGAAGTGTTAGAGCTAAAGATAACACTAGTGATCATGAATTATTCATCAAAAGGGGCTGTTTGAAATATTGGTTTAAACACAGGTATAAGATATTATTAACTTCACTAGTCCACCGGTGACACGATGTTCAAAATGCACGAAATTAATGCTCGTCGATGCAAAACCAGTGATATGGATGGCCAGTCACACTGAACAATTGTGGTCAAAAGGAGAAATGATGGAACGTGAGTTTCACATAAGTGATATCCTCACTCTACCGAAATCAAATGTTGTGAGCACTTTCTATAATGGGCTTGAGAAGTTTGACTTCGCTAATTATATGCCAAGCTATACCACCTATTTTTCTCTATCGCGGGGTGGTCTAGATATCTTCCCTAATTTCAATATCCTCATTAGTTGAAAATCAAAAATGAGAATAGAGAGTTATTTTTAATACTAAAATTTGTGCGTATCACGATAGCTGGCGTGGTCTTTATATTTAGAAAGTACTTTTGATTATTATTTCATTTTTACTCTGTGGGATCACGAATATGAAGGGTAGATTTTTAAAAAATTTTTGCTGCTAAACCCTCGACCATTAACGTCAAAATTATAACTAAAGATAATATCACGGTATAGTTGTTGATTTGGTTTGGGTGCGTTATTATTACCCACTGCAACGTTGAATCGTAGGAAAGCATCTGAACAGCGATTGGAAACGGTCGATTAGTTCAGTTAGGGATGAAAAGAAGGGGATCGAATTTAATTTTTTGCATTTGGTCTGGTTTTCGAATTTAGATTTTACGCATCTTACTTAAAGAGCATAGTTCACTGTTTTATGTTCAAAAGTTCGAATTTCCCGGATCTCTGAGCGAATTCGTATTTTTAGTATCCAGAGTTTATATATAACCTGATCTATTCGGATTGTTGATCATTTCAATACCTTTCTTCCGGACTCGAAGATAGTAACAAAAGGCACACGATAAAATGTAGGCTTAATTTGTTTGACTACGACTAAACCATTCAAATCTTACCGGTACGTATCCGCTTGATGTGTTGTTCTTTCACATAAATTCAAATCAAATTTTAATAATCCTCTTGTCAAGTATCATCCGACAGGAAGAAATTGTTTTTTAGTTTTCATAACCCGAAGTTCATTCACCCAAAATACTTCAATTAAGTTAAATTTAAACTTCTTATACGCTTATGATAAAGAGAGCTTAAATTATAATATCCCGATGAGTCTATAAATAATTAAGCGTATTCAGTAAGGAAAACAAATTTCATTTTTAAGCGTTCAATTTTACCAATTTACATCATACTGCTTAAACTTTAGAGCAGTTTTTTTCAAATTGGGAGAGATAATTGACTGAGAAGCAGCTTTAAGTTGTCTACCTCATCATCTTAAGCCTTATAGTATGTTAAATATTCACGAGTTTTTCTGCATTAATCTCATTTTTCCTACATTTTTAGGACAAACATGCTTCCTTCGACGTGAATAGCAATGACGAAAATCCAGATCCCCGATATGTGGAACGCGATTTTCGGAATATTAAGCAAGTTATCTCTTTACCTTTTTCACTTGACCCCACCTATATCTCCAATGAACTTATGCAATGGCTGCGGGGAGTGGAAAAGCGATTGACCCCTCTTTCCACATAATCGACCTTAATTTGCCCCGATTTGCCTCAAATTAGATCCTATCAGAACCATCGACTCTCAGTTTGGCATGGTCATCATTTAAAACGCTCTTCACACTCCTATAATGAAATAAGAGTGCATCACCCTAGACCTTCTACCTGTTTTCATTGAAATGTGGATCACTACAGAATTTTATGAGCCACAAATTAAAATTATCATCCTCACTGACTAGTGCTAACTTTCAACTATCTTTGATTTAGAAAGCCTTAACTAAAAGATTAGAGTTGTATTATTGGAACAAATGTATGATTCATTATCACTGTTTTATGACTTATAAATCTGGAACACATCTGAGCCTCCTATCTTGGTCTGACTGTTTATTTATATGTTCATTTTTTATTACATATGAGATAAAACGGATGCAGATATGCTGTAGAGAGGAGTGACATTTTTACGGTTACCGTAGCCAATGCCCTTGGACATGATCTGAAATGACCTATGGTAGGGGTTACATTTATCTTACCTTGGTCTGGGTTAACGTTTATTAGCCATGATTCCTATTTTAATGTCTATCGTGACCTCATATCTAATAACCGATGTCCTAGACTACTTATTATATAGGCTAGATTTGTCAGAGACTTCGTTGCATCTCCTGATTTATTAGTAGTTATATTAACTTACAGAGCAATCATTTGATCATTCTTTATTATATATTACAGCGAAGTCAGATATATACTTCGAAAGTGTTTTCTATTAAAATATACTTCATATGACAATTCTATGAACGTATATATATATATATATATAGCTTTAATCATCATAATTATTAATTTGATTTGTCAAATAGACTAAGGAGACTGTAATTGAACCATCAATTGTTGAACAATTTTGAACTGTTAAACACTAATCTTCTCATCTTTCAATATCCATTCACAAATGACAACATGCAACCTGAGATTAATCCGAATTCATGGTTATTTGAATTGTGCGTGCGTATAAATTCGGTTTATTTTAATAAGACCCTTTTCTGAGAAATTTCAATATCCTGGACCAGATGTATGACCTAGTACCGAGATTTGGGTGAGAACTGTAATTAATCTATTCAAACTTCGTGTAAAGAATATTTAACAGTGAAGTAGTGGTGCAGAGGTTAAGGAATCGGATGTCTATCAGTGTGTACACAGTGAGCGAAATGGCCAACAACGATGGTTAAATACGGCTAACAGAAATTCGATTTTCTTATCAGAAGACTCAATAATAGTACTCCTCTGTCAAAAAGAGTGTTGAAAACACCTTCACAAACTGATTTGCTTGTTAAAAATGTCTGTTGTGTCCATAGGTAATTTTCGTTTGAATCTCTGAGATTAACTGTATGTAATTAAGTTTGGTTGGCTTATGTATCTGCGATCGCTGTAGTCTACGTATCTTAAAATTCTAAGCTCAAGCAGTATATAAGATGGCCATCCAATTATATAAACTGGTCAGTAAGCTTTAGACGTCGCGGAAATGAACTCATTCTGGAACATGGGGATCGAATCATAAAATGTGAACATTAGCGTATTATTCAGTAAATTATAACCTTTATGAGAAAGTGGACAACTCAAGGCATCTAGAATTCAAGTGAAGTAGGATTCATATTACCTCGTCCTCATTACCGACCTCATTTTTGAATTAATTTTGTTTTTCCCTTATCCAGATGTTTTTTCATGAACTAAACTTTTGAAACCGTTTACTCTGCTATGGACAATAATAGCAATAATAATAGTATGGCAGATGATGAATAATAAGCAGGAATCAC
Source organism: Hymenolepis diminuta (assembly GCA_900708905.1). NCBI lineage: Eukaryota > Metazoa > Platyhelminthes > Cestoda > Cyclophyllidea > Hymenolepididae > Hymenolepis > Hymenolepis diminuta. The sequence goes on from CAADRB010000019.1 coordinate 319,648, forward strand.
CCGTTTTGTCTTAATATTTTATCTGACGTTCGATGGATGAGCTTAGTTCTTCGAGGTCCGATAGCCTAGCGTAAACAAATAGACTAACAGAAATGATAGTTCTTTTGCTTAATTTTCTACCTCATAATGTTATGGTAAATGAGGATTGGCATAAATTTATTCAAACTCTTGAATCGTTCTTAGGTACAACACTTACTCCATCGTGGTTCTTAACAGAAGGATCCCAATAATGTTGAATTTTCACTCCATAGTTTGTATTTCAATTGAAGGTTAAATATGAGCTTGAATAGAATTGTTGGGCTGGATTTGTACCGGCTTCATTTCCATAATATTTGCACAAGTGAGTGTCAATGTTGAAAATATTACTGAATTTCACTCATTGCCTATCATCGACAGGATCTTTAAAAGTACTTTTTTCTGAAACGCATTTATGGCCTATTCTGATAAACTATTGACAGGGGGCGACCTTGCACTAATAAAAAGGTTGGGAAGAAATTTTTTCCAAATCTTATTTTGTTCGAAAAAGATACTACCAGGGTTAGTGATTTCTTGCAATGCAAGCAACAATTACCAAATTCAATGTCGAAATGTAATATATAGAGGTCTCTCAGGGCTTTTAAATAAATCTCCAAATTTCCATTTAGATAATAAATGAAGTAATTGGTTATTCACTGTCTTTTCGAAATGTTATCAAGTGAGATAAGTTTTTCAAATATTCTTTAAAGGGAGAATACTTTACAAGTTACTTTCTGACAAATTAATATTATTATGACAATAAAGGAAATTACTTACAAATTTGTAATCTTGGCATTGTATCTGAAACGCAGAATAGCGAAAGAGTTAGGTTAAAGGTAAAACTGAATTAAAATATGAGTGTGTAATAAGATCAGGATGTTAAAAGTCTTATTTAAGTTCTGTAAGCACTGAATTGTCCACTCTTTCATGAAGGGTCATAATTCACTTTGTATACTCCATACACTCCAAAGGTTAGTGTAATGTGTTACTCCTGGGTATCTGGTTGAGTTTATGTCCGTGATATTCAGTTGATTTAATTGAATGGTTGGTCATACCACTTGGATTCATTTTTATTTTCTTGTGATCATAAATAAGCAGATGAGACAAACAAACATAGTAGAGCTCACTAAGCTTCACTCATATTAATCGAATAACTATCCCGAATCACGAAGGATTCCAAGCGATTGGTTGGTTTCAAGATTTTAGAATATTTGATTATCTTTTATAAGCACCGCTCAGAGAGTTACGCTCAATCTAAAGTCTCTAGATCGATGCTCACTGCTGCGCATTCAGTGATTTGAATTACCTACTGTACTTTTTAATTATTGCAAATATGTGGATGATAGAACGCGAATGTCTAGTCTTTAGTCCTTTTTAGCCCTTTTTCTGTCCTGTACAGGACAATGTACTTCAATGTACTTGAAGGATAATATATGGATCTAGTTACATAAATCGGAGATATTTACGTAGACCTATTATACTGAATGGGGAAATTCGATAGAATCTCAATGTAGCAGTTAAATGCGTTTATTCAAAGTAAGTCTGTAAATTGTATTCTACTTGTTTGATCTTCAAGAGGTGCCAATTCTGTTTCATTGGTTTGTTTCAGTGAGCGTCAAGAGAAAAGAGTGCTGCCACTCCAGTGACAATTTTTTTCAAGAAAAATAAATTTGAGTCTTTTAAAGCCGATTAAAAATCTAATCGTTTTATTTGATATGAAATTAAGCGGTATGGTATGAAAGATGGTATCTAAGTTACCTTTTTATTATCATATCAAGTATAATTTTTTCTTTAGTTCAGATATATCATTATAAGCCATAATTTTCAGAGATATGTTTCTGATACAAACCTTAGCAAGAACAATCTTCGGAGTTCCTTTTGCAGCTTTTTTGATCGAGTCATTTACTCTCATTTTGAGTTTAAAAACTTAAGTCGTTTTCTATATAAAATCTTCTAAAGCTCATTTAGAGTATTATCCTGTGTGAAGGGAAGGTATGATGCTGGAGTCATTGTGATGAAAACTCTCATTCTACCACTTCTTGTGCTAATCAGAATTAGCCACTGCGGCGGTCGGCTATTCACGTAACTAAATATGCGTAAATGGACATGAATTTCGTGACCCTTGACTTGGGAGACGTGCACGGTGACCACCGTGTCATTTAAACAGATTTCGACATTGTTTTCTTCACTTTTTCAGTTTTGTAGATTTCGGATCCTTCCAATTGAGTTTTTATAACAGTTATTAATGAAGTGTTCCTTAATTTTGTAGACAAATCAGTTTAACCGTTCATAACTTGACTAAATCACCACCAAATATCATTATTTTGGACTCAGACCTAAACATCTCACGATCGAATATGATAGTTGTGGAACTAGGCTCGTGTATTTAATCTCTTTTTTTTCATCTGATATATTTGACTAATTTTATAATTTAGTGATTTTTCCTAGTTCACAACACAAATCTAAAAGTCCGCTATTTTGCATTTCTACAGGATGGCATCTACTCTGGCGTGTTTATCGATCAGTTTTCTTATCATTGTCATTTGACGTAATTCGTATTATTTTTAATCTTAACCCCAGAAAAAATGTTTTAATACCCCTTTTTCCGTTGACAGAAACCTACCAGTCTGGCCGATCTCTGTAAAGGAATACATATTTGTAAAAAGGCGATGACTCTTTGGCTGACTTCAATGTTGTCTATTAAGTCTGACGTAGGGAGTGAAGTGTTAAGGATGCTTTGGGTTCTAGCTACCACAGTATTCTCGATTTTTCATCACTATGAAAATTAGGTAGCCTCCTTGTCAAATGTTTGATAGGCTTTAGAAATGAACTTGAAATTGAAAACTTTTGATGTACTTCATTTTCCTCCATTCATTTTAATAACCACTTGTAATGAACACGAATGAACTATAAGAATTCTAATTTCTTGGTGAGAATTGATCATTATAACACCTTATCGCTGTCCTCAGGGGTCATCTTGGTTCTGTCAAAAGATTCAGAACCAGAAAGATTCAAAGTGCAGAAGCCCTTTACCTCAAACGCTGATCTTTCTTTATTAAGAATGTATATAAAGCTTTGAATTATGAAATTGTTTGACAAGAACATGGAAAATTTGTACTGGAATAACCCAGAGCTCATGGAATGTATTCTGCTCAGAGAATTTTATAGTTTCTCTTCAACCCACTTCGACTCTTCTCTAGAAACGACTCTGGACTTTCTATTACCTGACCTTTTATGTTTAACTACTGAAGTAGCGTTACTTATTTTTATCTCATAACGATTTTGAATGATTTTTTCTCAAGCAGAAAGTTATTCACTCTTTAATGTGTGCATCTGACAAGAATAATCTTTGAAAGGTTCTTTAAAACGACAGTTAAGCTGCCCAAATTTTTGTTTTCCCTTTCGAGGACATGAGAGATTTTTTAACAATACGTGTAAAGGTTAAAAAGATTTTAGAAAATGTGATAAAGTGGTAAAAGATTATTGGGTTATATCGTGTTAGGTTCATGCCCTGGTTCTACATTTACGTATTAAAAAATACGGAAAAGCAAGGTAAATCTTAGTTACCTATTAGCGATTAAAACGGAACTTTTTTTGAAACTTCAATAAATCAACTTTATAACTATTGACCGGAAGCATTAAACGATGATAATAAAAGGACTTTATTAATTAAACTTCCCAGAGCTTTATCGTTTGTTCAAAAATTAATCACTTATTAAATGTAAAAGTAGTATCCAAACGCCTGAATACGATTATATTGGTTTAAATTGATGAATATTTTGTTGTCCTTATTATCGACGAATGAGTTCACTTTTATCCATCTAGAGCTTAATGAAGAAACGAAATTTCTAAACTCGTAATGATCTATGTCATATTTCAGAGCATCTGTATGTTAGCATATCTAAGACATGTTCGATCAGTTGATCACAGTGGGACTAGGCAGGGCAATCATACTCAAGTCCCCGTGTTTTAAAAGGCGTTTATCATGTGGTCCGACACTGGAAGCCCCGGTACCATATAGATATATTCTCTCTGTCTAGAATCACATTCATTTTGACCTATTGTATGCTCATATTTATTTTTCTTTCCGCATAGCTAACAGATTACCACCAATTTATGTATTATTATTTATGTTTACAACAGCTCAATAATATCAGATGCTTATAATTGCGGGGTGGCAAGCGTAAACATTTTTTACGCTTATTTGTTTAATATTCACATTTGTTAATATAAACAAATGTGAATATTAAATACAACAAAATGATAACCTGACCAAAAACTCTTATTCTTTTCCTTTCTACAAACTAAAAATGTCTACAAACTACATGATTTGCTTTAATTATGCTTAAACGTAAAGTTACTGGTACTACTGAGTTTACGTTCTATAGTGACACAAATCAGATGATATAAAGTATTTTCATCTTTTCTTACATATTTATTCAGACCTTTGTATCACTGGCAATTGATTTCTGTGTCATCTTGATCATATATTTCCTTCCACTTACAGTCGGCATGGAACTCGTTGTGCTGGAGAAGTTGCCGCTGCGGCGAACAACAGTATTTGTGGTTTAGGAATCGCCTACGAAGCTCGAATCGGTGGAGTAAGAATGCTGGATGGTGACGTAACAGATGCAATGGAATCACGATCACTGGGTTATAATCTCCAACACATCGACGTCTACTCCGCATCCTGGGGTCCTGAAGATGATGGTCGAACTGTCGACGGACCAGGAAAACTGGCAAGAATCGCATTTAGAAATGGAATTCTAAAGGTAAACCTTTGATCACTGTCTTCTTTTTTATTAATTGCTTTAATTGGCTAGGTCCTATTGTTGCTATCTCAGAATCATTTATTGGACCTATTTTGAAGCCGGATTTGCATTAGGAAACAAAAGGTGTTCCCGCCTATTTTTCGTTTATTTCCATTCCAGTGAAGAGCACTTATTTAGATGGTCTCAACAACCGGAAATATCTCATAGCTATAAACTTAAAAGCCCGTTTTAAGCGATCGTAAAACCACTCGCCTTTAAGTGTTAAAATTTGAAGTTACTTCACTGGACTTTGGGAGAGAATTTTTTTATGAAGAATAAGCTATAGTTTAGGAATCATCAACACGTGAATGAGAAATCTTGTCCTTCTAATCTTTACGACCAGCATCACAAACAAGATAGGAAGGGGACAGGCTTTGGTGTGGATATTTGTACCAAGAGAGAATAAAGCTGGTACCTGAAGAGTGAATAATAAAGAGGAGCTCAATGTGCAGAAGTTAACTATTCTAAACAGGAGGAAAAATTCTGATAAATGGAATAAGTAGCCCAAAAGAGTTGTTAATGGTTAACTCATATCACTTGCAGAATAGCAGCATGAAAAGACATCTGAGGTCTCAATCTGGTGAACTGATCAGCGTAAAAGTTGGTTGTCCTCGGCAAGCAATTTAACCTTAGATTTACTTGCAAGTTGATAAATCCAACTAACCCATGGATTTTGAATTTAAACAGTTCTTAAACTCATCAAAACTTCAATAGACTATTAGTTGATGATTGTTTCAGCATCCGAGGTAAACGCCTTTTTCAGGTTTGGTGGTATTATTTTATCTAAGTCAAACATTAGAATCGGCGATTTAATGAACTCTATACTACGATACTTCGGTTAAAGTAGCCAGTCTATGACGTCTGTTGCTCTCCGCTTGGTGTAAATAGATTTTCCAGGCGCAATAGTAGTGTATTTTCAATTTCGGTTGTCTGCTTAGTAGACAAGACTGTCTCAGCTACACTGCGCACGGCCACGTATGACTGACCGAGTTATGATTCCCATATGACTCACAAGCTGGCCATTAAATTATCGTAGAGAATTGTCTGTCTGATGGTTAGTGCGATTATAATTATAACTTGCCCTTTCATTCAGTAGCAAAACAAAAGTTTGAATAGTTGGTGTGCGTCGGCGGTGTGGAGGTTAACGTTCTCACATGTGAAGTCGGCGGTTATGAGTTTGATGCCCACCGATGCACATCCACTGAACCAAATGGTCAACTGTACGGGTTAAATCTGGTTAATAAAGGGAACGGGAGATTTCTGAGCTTTTCACTATAGGAATTCTTAAGCACTACCCCTCTAACCAAGATCAAAGTTGGAAAACGCTTTCCTAAATGAACTGGAATTACTAGTGCGTTTGAATTTACAACTTAAAATAGATCTGGCAGAAGAGTTTATAATAAATGTCATTCTTTTGTCGAAGACATCTTTATCAAGCTTCACTTACCTTCTGTGGCTTTTAAGGCATGTTCTGATATTTAAAATAACATAGAAGATAGTTTTAATTTTATGTATTGTAATGCCTGGAAATTTTGTGTAGCCTTTCAATCTTTCTTAGCTGCAAGAAGCACAAACGATACGTCTATTCATACCTGCTAGCTCAGTCAAACAATATAGAGTGCCAGTTTTCTAAGATATCCTTTTACGGCACTAATAACTGAAAATGATCATTTTTATCACAGATAGTATCGAATTTGCGTAATCAAATTACTCAAATTTGTAAGTGATTACTGTGCCATGAAACTCAATCCCTTGCCACATTTTATATTCGTACAAGGGCATTTTTAGTTGGTTTACAAATTTAAAGACTCTTCTTTTGACAAAAACACAGTGTAGGAAAGGATAACTTAGAAAAATAGGACTATAAAATGGGACATGGCGTGATGTTAACTTTGAAGAAATCCGCCACGTCCTTCGTATCTTTGCAGTTTATAGTTCGAAGTCCAGTTCTTTAACGTAGTTCCTCACTTTTTTCAAAGTTCTTTGACTCTATTCGCATGGACAATTTTATACGTGTGAAATGAGTTACGAGAATATCCAATAATCACATTAAGCATACACAACAATTAATTTCTAACACGCCAACATTCCATCTCATACATTTTGTACCTTCAGGGCCGAGGTGGACTGGGTTCAATTTTTGTATGGGCCAGCGGAAATGGAGGAAAATATGACGACAATTGCAATTGTGATGGCTATACCAACAGTATCTACACACTAGGCGTGAGTTCAGCCTCTGAACATGGGACAATTCCCTGGTATGCAGAAACTTGCTCCTCAACTCTGGCTGTAACCTACAGTAGTGGAGGACAGGGTGAAAAGGGCGTGGTGAGTTCTCCCTTTTTCCTTAATTTTTTTCACTCTTCCTGGTTTTAGTATTAGTCATCTGAGCTTAGCTTCAACCAGTGCCTACACTGTACCATCCATTGAATAAATACGGATATGCAAGAATACGCGTATACCCCTTTTTCTACCACTATTCACACCTTTTATTTATCATCTATTTTGTGTGAATCAGCATTACTCATCCAAGATATGTACCTCCCTCCCCCTTTGTGTCTGTATGCGTACCATAACAGTGTTCTTTGTTCTGTGGATAGCTGACTATGCGAGACCTTTCTACCTCACCCTTAATAGGTCTTTTGTGCGCCAGTAGCCTAGTTTTCCAAAGTTACGGTAATTGGCTTACCGTCCTGCTTATTTAATTGACTTAGGAAGTTAGTAATGTCTCTATCGCGTGTTTTCTTCTGTAGTCGTTGAGCGATCAGCAAGAGGGTAGCGAGGCCTTGACTCTTTATACATGTGGTTCATATGGGCTATCTTGAGTTTTCGGGAGCTTTTTGGTGGGCTAATTAATTAGCTTACCGATTTGTTGACGAAACAAAACAATGGTTGTGTGGTCTGTTTTCTTGGTTCCAGACAATTTGAACCGGTTGAATTTGGTCAGTGGTCAAAGTGCACAAATACAGCAGGAGTTGTATACAAGTAGTTCTTGGAACTCTTTATTTACATGTGCTTTATTGCAGCTACAAAGGTCCTTTTTCTTTTGTGGTGACATTAACTTTAATTAATATTCGTTCTTCTATTTGAAAGGAGGAATGATACATTCTTAAACATCACAAAAGGGTCTTATAGCCTTACATTTGCAATGGAATGGTAATTTCTAGAATTTAACTTCAAATTTCATTTATTGAGGATCTTATCACTTCATTTTTAAATTTGTTTATTTTAAGGCAATTGATCTTGCAAAGATCTGACTTATGATAGCAATTTTTTAGCTTCAGTTCTTAGTTGGACATGTATAACCCATATCATTTATTGCATTCAATTTTATTCGAACGTGCATCACTATTACTCACTGTAACGCAAAAATTTTTACTGCTTTTAGTCGCGGAAGTAACTGAAATCGGTTAATATGAAGTCAAAAATATGATAAGAAATGTTGGAGCTTGGAATTACAGCTGTCAGCTAAGAGCAGACAACCACAATTTTCAGAGATCCAGAAAATAGAGTCGAGGATAAAGCAATATTTATTAAATGGCAACGAGTTAAAATCGAGAGGAAGAGAGAAAATGGTGAGAGAAAGCAGAATAGGACGAAGGAGATCACAAGAATCGGGCATCTGCACCGCAAGTCTTGTAATTGACGCGTCGTTGAATCTTACACGTGAAAACTAAGTTTTCGAGAAAAAGACGAGTACAAATCGTTAATTGATATTCTCCAACTGTGTCGATTGGAAACAGTTCTAACAAACGCGAAAAAACAAACATGATTCTTTTATCAAAAGGAATAAAATTTATATTGCCCAAAATATTTTTGGGAAATCTTCAATGGGAAGGGGATCAAAAAGATACTGTGAACACCGTCAAGGTATCCAAAAGTTTCATTTTATTTGACTTTTGCATCCGAGTTATGTGGTGCTTCCTAAATGGGTTCTCACATTCCAGAGTTCAAATTTCGCTATTCCTTTCTTGGAATGCGGTAAATACTTGCCCATGATGTTCAGTTCTCATTGACCAGTATTATTTAATCAAGAAGGATCGGTCCTGTCACTTCATTTTCGATTTTTAATCAGTGGTTGAAATGGTAAAATATTCTTAAAGGATATACGGTGGCTTGTAATTTTAGTATAGTAGAGATGAGATAGCTAAAAATAAGTTATCAGAGCTTCCATAACCTGTGGTCACTCGACATGAGTCAAGCATTCTGCTTGTCTTGGATTCTACTTAATTAATCAAACAAGACTCATTTTTACTTTAACACCGCTCTAGAATGAAACTTTGTTAGTTTTGTTTCGGCTCCTATATCATTATTCAACTTCAGACAACTAGGAATTATGGTAGATTCCCATTAATTTGGCTTGTGCCATAATCTAGGTTACCTTTAACTAGAGCACTTAATGAAACTAGGACTGCTATACAATATCCTTGTTAATGATACAGAAGACTGCTAATCAATTAAGCAATTATTGGGTAATCACTTTGCATAATATAAGCATACATTTCTGTCATATCTTGACTACTTTAAAGATGGTGCTCTATTGCTTGTTAGGTAGTGCATTAATTTTGAACTGTCAGATTTTAATTAAGCACTTACCTGCCCTGTCAACAGCACTTTCCTCTCGACTCTAATGTCATTTCAATAATTTGACTCAGAAATTATCTCTTTAATTAAGTAAGTATTTACTGATGGGGGCATAAATTTAGCGTAGTGCTAATTTGAAATCAGCAACTCATTGTTGGAGAGGCCTAGCAGATACCAATATAAGATGGGGAAAACTAACCAAGTCAATGTCCTATCCGACTGCATGAGCTCAGCTATCACAGGATAGAGTCGGTGGCAAAATATTTTGTTAGATGAAAATGGAGAAGAGACAGTGATCTTGAACGAGCAGTAAGCTGAAAATGTGGCTCAGTGAAGGAGTAAAGCTCACAAATTAGGTGTTAGATAAATGAGGAAATCAATAAGCTACTTAAGGGTCGAGGAGGAGGGTGAGTTGTACACTTATCTATCGTCGATAGGTGAATATGACTATAAATAACGTAGATGGTGCATAAAGTCGCTGCAGAATCTAAGGATTCCAAGTTAATAAACAGCAGAAGAAAAAATTATGCATCTATCGATATTTTTGGAAGGTACAAACGTGGAATTAAAACCAAATCTTTATACACTTGATCACGTTATCAAGCATACAATATGATGCAATCCTGCTGATATCTGTCCAATAAGTGGAACGATCGTTTTAGATACTAGCCAAGGCTGCCTTTGCAGTTTAAGAGAAATCAGGGGCTCTTGAAAAGCCTATTGTTAAGGAGAATGGCAAAAGCTTCGACATCAGTTAGTTTTGGTTAATTTTGTTTGACAAGAAGGACAGTAAAATGCGAGTTTCTCTTCAGAGCTCTGTTCTTCACCCACGTCGAGTATTTTTTTAGCATTTCCTTAATGGGATTGGGAAATTTTTATGATTCATAGGCTCACAGGCTGATAAACATCCACTGTTGCTGGGTATAGATGATCATTTGAACCATATTTTGATTTCAATTTGTTTCAAATTAATGCTGCTAGATTTTCAGACTTATAAGAGTTTGCTACTCATACGGTACACATTTATTTATCTAAAATTCGAAATATTCAACCAAGATCTATGTATTAACAGTAAGTACTAACGATTCCTGTCCTTGATCATCTAGTTTAATTTTTCATTCTCTACTCTCTATGTTATCGATAAACATGAAGTACTTTTTTCCTCCTTATATATATATATATATATATATCATTCAGACGGTAAAAAAGCCTTTCGCTTACTGCAAATATGGCATTTCTCTTTTACCCTCTGGGAAACTTCCTGTCATGGGGTGAGAGATTAGCCATTATCTTCTCTCCCATTCCCCTAATCCATCCCCTCTACTTCTTCTCATTGTACTTCTTCGTCCTGTTATTAAAAAATGCAGTTGAAAGCAATGCTTTCTAAGAATTTGCTGAAACTTGCATTTTTAAAATAGAATTCCAAGCTCCTAAGTTCCTAAATTTAACTCCGCACTTCATAATTCAACTGCAAGAATAAATTCATCATAGAGTTTTATTATTGAGCCTAATATTAACAGCTATACAATCTTATACATTCTTTTTAAAGTCTAGTTGGAGGGTCTTTTCGTCAACTTCGTTCAGTTGAATTTCGAGTTAAATGGGAGATGGCCAATTTAATTTTCTTACAAGTAGGTAAAATATGAGCAGAAATAAGAAATGAACCATTGGCAGAACGGTCAATTTGGACTTTTACACGAGTTCGATACTCATTGGTGAACATTCCGTAAACAGTCCGATTAATCGTATTGGTTAGAACTGATCAAGTATGAGGTATCATAATGCTGGTTTTTCATTGGAGGCTCTAAAATACGAATTTTCTGCTCAAGTTGTGTTGGCACGTTGGTCAACGTTCCCGTCCGTAAAATCAGAGGTCAGGAGATTGATGCTCATCGATGTATATCTAGTGATGTGGGTTTTTAACTCCACTGGTTAATTTTAGTCTGCAGAAACAGTTGATAAAATCCAATTCCTCATAAAAGTGGCTTCTCTCTATCCGGGCCAAGTGCTGTTAACACTTTCCATCATGGGCTTGAATGTGTTTTTTTCTATTTACAAACATGGAACTTGTTTGCATACCAGAGGTGGCCCAAATTTTGTCAAAATTTGATGATAAGCAGTCTGGGACGTCCAATTGGTTTGTGATGAGCTCCTAATAAATGGGCTATTTCTGGTTAAGAATTTATCATGATGCCAACACGTAAGTATTTAATGACGAGCTGTGTGATGCTTTGAAATTTATGCCTTGTGGTATTTAACCCATATGGTCAGTGCCGAAAAATTTTGCGTCGCCAATAAATGCATGCCATTTTAATCCTTTTATTTCTGTCTTAAATCCCATAAAGTACACATCCTTGTCTAAGTTTAGATTTCAACGCTGTCAAAGCGTCACATGGTGAATGAATTATTTATTGCCTTCGTTTTTACTGTTCTTGGAACACTAGTATGTATGACGGTTGTTTACTGTACTTATTTAGCCCGGGACGACTTCATAAATAATCCAACAAGTGAATGAATCTCTGAGCCTGAGGACGGTTGAAGAGTCACGACCCGTTGAGTATTTTAATCAGCCATGTGACTTTATGTTTTTTAGAAACTTAGATGCTGAGCTATATTTATCTATCAAAACTCTGTTAATGGAATATTAGTAATTTCAATTTTGAATGACCTTCCATGATTTTTTACCAATAATGTATCTTAAAAAATTCTACGGACTTCGAACGGTTTTCTTCATTTCGAAGTATTTTCATGTGTTTTTTCTCCAATTTTTCTCTTAGGTAAAACGTTCTAGTTAGGGGGAGGGCGATGGTATTTAGAAGCATGCTGTTCTTACACAAAAGATTTCGTGAAAGTCTTGGCGACGTGGTAGGTTAATGACTAATGTATTAGACACGTTAGGACTTGTTACAACAACTACCCATTGGGTTTTTTAGGCATTAGCTTGGTCCTCTCAAGCTCTTATTAGAATTTTAAAAAATTCAGATTCATTTCTCGGATAGTAAGATAGTGGGTTGCAATTTTAGTCAGTGAGATCATTCAACAATATTAATATAACCCGTAACACGGAAGAAATTCTCGATTTTCTATTCTGAAAGGCATCTGAACACGAGGAATAGCGAATGAGTGCAATAAAGGATGAAAAAGAAGAAGAGTAGAGTAAAACAATACAATGAAGCCAGGACATCATGACGGATTGCGGTATTCATTTTCTCATTAGAGGTATTGGTCACTGTGTAGCGTTCTGATATTTCAGCATGACCTCTAGACTCTCGGATGAGTTCATGTTCACGATATTCAGAGCTTAGTGATGGATTAGTTTTACAAAGTTTACTTAATTCCTCTGACAACTATTCTACTGTATATACGACTTTTGCCATTTATACGCCTTGGACAGTTCTTTAATGCTTAACATATCTTAACGAGGGCCTTAAAATCGTAATGTTCTCAAGAGTTTAGCTTGTGTCTAGCTATTTCGATTTAGCCACGAACCCATATTAAGTCTTATTGTTTTCCTCAATTTTCCCTTTAAATTGGACAACAATAATAGCCATAACAGAACCTACTTGAGACATTTTTACCTTATTACACGCGATATACCAAAATGTTGAGTCACAATTGAAAATATAAAAATATAATACACCACTTAAAAGGAAATGAATAATATTTCATTTTGGACAGGTAGGTTCAAATCGCTGGTTGTTTATTAGAACCTCCGAATGTAACCATGTAATCCTCTTTTATCTTATGGATATGCACATTATAAACTGTTAGTAAATAAATCTGACCAGCTGCTAACTAATGACGTTTCAACTGGGAGATTTAGAACTTGCAAATGAATGTACACCATCGCTCAGAAAGCCAATATTTACTGGAAGTTTCCCCTATTTGCTTTGCAAGCCAATCTACAACCAAACGCTTTCTAAAATATTATGGAATGAAATGTTTGGAGGACAAAGACGTTCTAACCACAATCGGAGCTATGTATAAATCGAGTTCAAATTTACTAAAAATTTAAACCTAGTGGGTCATTTGTCCGCTATCCTTGCCCGATCGCAGAGCTTATAACGGCAATTTGTCCCTAAACTAATTACGTTCAACACTCGCATTATTTCAGATAACCATCTTAATTGGATATTAAAACTGGGTCTAATTGTTTGCCAAAAATGCCGACCTGCGGAGCCTATTTTTCTATTAGCTTAGTTCGTTTGCTAGTTAATTGATCATGTTTACAAATGGGAGATAGCGATTTTCTTTTCCTTCAGGGAGTAATTACGTTAATCTTCAGGGGAATAGAAATATGTGCAAATGGTAAATGATGTATATTTGTGACTAATTATTTGCTTGTGTTGCTATTGTCTGTGATTTTTGCTACTCTCTAAAATCAAGGCGTATCCTGGCTATTAAAAAAATAACATCATAAATGGTTGACCGACTGCTCAATATCAATAGACTGGTCAATAAGTTATGGATTCCGCGAACTTGAATTCATTCAGGAAACATGGACAAATGTGAAAAAATCAAGTATTAGGGATATAGAACAGTGAACCCGATGAGCATAAGGATCAGTTTTCGTGATGCTATTTCAATATCCTGATTTTACCGCTTTCATATGATGCTCTTCCATGAATACATATTTGAATACTTTATTGTTCGCTGTGTTCACATGCTTACCCACGATGTAAATATGTAAAATATTTCGACTTCGCGTGGGTAATGAATAAAACAGGAAACTTGTTTTCCAAATTAAAAGAGTTTCAGGTTGTTATTAACTCAGTTGTTTTCCCATGGAGTTAAAATTAGGCCTGTAATATCTCCTTATGTTAAAACCCAATCCTATATCAGGCGAATCATAGCGAAAATGAAAGTACTTTTTTATGTTAGACTTGGAGGAGACATATTATACTATCTTTCCTATATCCATTTGAATTCATGCCTTATTTTTTATTAAAATTATCGCTTTGAACAATATTGTAATTAAGAATTCCAATGGAATTTGATTTCTAGCTGTCACTGGCTTGATACAACTTGATAAACAGAATTCAAGTCAATGGAAAAAATGTTTACAAGTCTTCATCGTGGGTTAGCATCTGAACGCGCGAAATAGCAAAATAGTTCAGTAAAGAATGAAACAGAGAGGAGTCGAAAATGAGTATTTGATGAAGTGAGGATGTTAAGAGTCTTTATTTGAACTCCGGAATTTATGAGCTTCCCACCTTCATGTTAGGGGTAGAAATCGCACTGCAATATCCAAACGTTCCAAAGCTTTGTTTTTATAATTAGTATTTCGGTTATCTGGGTGAGTTTATGTCTGGGTTAGTCGACCAGTTGATTTAATTGAATAGTTAGTCATGTCACTCGACCGCCATTTACGTTGTTGTCCGTAATCTGACCACTTGCTATAAATGGAAGAATTATATGCAAGGTATTAAGCAAATTGAAAACTAAAAGTGTACCTATTCGGAATAATATTCTAACCGCTAAGTGAGCTCAGATTTCGGAGAATTTTATTTCATATAATATTCGTCTTTTTTCTTAAATAAATCTGAACATGAGTTCAATTAATAAAAAAAATCAGGCACTAAATGTGATCAAGGAATTTCTCTGTCAAAGATTCTAACTTACCCGTCTTAATTTTTAGAATTGTTTTGCTTGAACTCTAAAATAATTGACTCTACCTCCTGTGCCAGCGGCAATATTTCATCATGCAGCTTAAAATTGCACTGAAGAATTGCGTGATAGCACATAACATCCTCAAACCCAATCTGTGTTGTCTTTTTTCCCAAACGCCTTATGAAATGATTTATATGAAGTTCGAACCAATTTCTAACTTTTGGTGACTGAAATAAGATCAGAAGCCACCAAAAGGGAGTACAATAATGTTCCGTTGTATTAATCAACAACATATAAGAAAATTGGGCTCTGCTATCTCAGCACACGATTTTCTTTTAAAATTAGATTCTTTTAAGGCTAACAAGCGAATATTAGATTTCAAATATTAGATAGTAAGAGTTGGTAGAAGAAATTTTAAATAATTCCCAGTCCATTTACGAAATCATCTAGAGAGGTACTGTCATGGAGCCTCTCTGACGAAAATCCCCTTTATTAGCCAGACTTAACCAATTTCGTTAGCTATTACGCTCACAAGACGTACACCGAAATCGTGACCTCTAACTTCGTAGACGAGTAAGTTAGTCGCTGCGCCACTGGCACAACGGATAGATGAAAGATTTTTATGCACCAACAACTTTCAAGTAGATCTCTTTAGGTATAGCTTGAAAAATATCCCATTACTCTACATGCAGATTAGAAATACGTCTTGGATTATATGAGTTAATCTCCAGATGATGAATTAGGAACCCATAGTACAGAACTAATAATTCTTACTAACGTCTTAACCCAGGTGTCATATGTATATTTCTTTGCATATTTTTACATATGACCTGATGACAAAACAAACTGATAATGACTAGGCTTGTTACATAGGTATTTTGAATGTGACAGCTTTTTGTCTATTTCTCTTTCAGCAGTGACTTTGATTGATAGCTTTCCCGAGATTTTTTTCCCTTTAAAATTCTATATGTATCCAATCTATGCATTATCATATACCAAGAAACAGCAGGTAGGTCTTTTAAATTACTTTTAAGTATATTTATAGAATATTTATAAGAGCTCTCGTCCATTGATGTGGGATTCTTTATGCGTCTAAATAGCATTCCAAATTTCATTTTTTGCCCTCATTCGCTTAATTGAAATTCAATCATTCCATGTTAATTCTAAATAACTAAAATATCAGCAATCAAAAGGTGCAACAAGAAACGTATGAAAAGGTGCTATGTGTGTATTAATGTGATTTGAGACACGCACCGTAGGAAATTCCTTTATGTCTGGTCGAGGATGGGACAGATATGTTAATCGCCGATCAGCCCTAATTTACCACACAAATGTAATCGCTTGTAATCATCCCAGGTGGGTACAGAAAGAGCAATTTTTCCCTTTATGGCACCCAAATTCAATCGGCTACTTTCTATTCCCATACTATGTTTATTTTACTATTATAACCTAAGACAAGAAAATGGTAATTTTTCACCTAATTTAAACTCTGGTGAAATGAAATAGTCTAATAATGGGTGGGGAAAGTGATCCAACAGAAGTTTAAAATAAAGAATCTTACTTCATGCGAGTTAGGTTATGTGCTTTTTACTTATTGGGTATAATTAAATATTTGATGTTTCAAAGTTCAAATTTTAGAATTTTCCCCGGTTCCAAATTGAATTCATTTTCATGACATCCAGTGCTATTGACCAATTGATTAAATGGGACGGTAGTTCATATCATTTCTACTCTTTTTTCTCCTTCTAATATCAGGGTAGCAGGATGATATTAGTTTAGAAGATTTTAACGAAGCACACCTCACTAGAATTTACTCGAGTGAAATCTGATACTTTTGATAGGAATACGTTTTCCATTCGTTTAATCACCTGCATATTGTGTGGAAAATTAGATGTAGAAATTCGGTTATGTGGTGAGTTATTTCTTAGAAAGATGCTGTTTCTCTTTAGTTTGGAAAACTGCTCGCCTTTTCGTCTTATTCTATGGCGTTGCCTACGAGGTTTTAACCTTAAGCTAAGTGATTTATGATGTCTGCTTTTAGTCCGCTTTTTTATTGTGTTTTCACGGCTTAAGTTGGCTCTGAGTCGGATTTAGTGAGAACTTTACTCAAATATTTGCGGTTTACGATTTGGAGTTGTGTTCACATTGATATAAGGGAGTATCGAATATGTTTGAGGCTTTGGGTAAATATCATAAGGTTCGAACGGAGAACGGAGTTCTTAATTCGGACGCTCTATTTATCGATTAATATTCTCCCAAACTCGTGTTTGCTAACAAATCACACCAAACTGTTAAATTACTGGCTAACTGAGTAGCCCATTGATCCCAAAACTCAGTCAATGTTTAAATAGGGTACTACCTTAATAAAACGAAGAAAGGACCTTGGGTTAGTTAAAGTTTAGTTTCAAACAGTTAGCCTTTTTCTTCTGGGCCTGGACGGATCAGCTGAACCAAAGCAATCACGAGCGAAATTGTCAACAGTTGGTAAAGATTAGTTCTTACTGAGATGACACAATTTATATATATATATATATATATATATATTCAACTGATCAGTTGTCAGTAGATATGAGCATAGCTGAAATCCTACACCTATTTCAAAAGATACCCATATCCCTCGCCTCTAATAGTTCCCAATTTTTCTACTATATTTTCCCACAAGATATTTGGGGTAAGAAGTAATAGGTACAACTAGCGGATAACACGATAGTCGCTATGACCTGATTTGAGAAAACAAGTAGAAACGTCTTTTTGGCCCATGTAAAAAGTATTAATCAGCTCCTACACTTCCCCCCGCCCCCAACACCTTTACCACATTTTCATGTCTAACAAGTTTCACTTCCTTCTGTTACCACAAGTTATTCCTTTACACCGAGATGTCCTGTGCTGATTAAGGGAGAATTCCATGTTAGTAATCACTGACAGCAAAGTTGGAAATAGTTTAAAGTGCTATTACTGAATGAAATACTCTAATGCATAGAGGAAACTTAAAATATTTATCGGAATTTCGAAACATATATCAAAAGAACAACCATTACAAATTTTCCCCCTCACTGCACAAACATATTTCAAATAAAAACACGTTAATTAAATCAGAACATTTTCATACCTGTATATCAACAAAATAATGCGTGAAGTAATAGAAAAATAAATCAGACCTTTTTTCTGTTATAGCACTGTTATATGAGAACGTTGTTTTCGCTGTCGAATTACTATGTCATTTTTGCAAAAATGCATGTCTATATGGAGGGAAAATATTTAGAAAAAGTTCAGTTCAGTGTCATCATTTAATTTTTGGGCTATTACTGGAGTAAATACAGACAAAATGTGTCAATAAACAAATCCTTCAAATTTGAATAGTGGATTTGTTTGTATTTTATTCTCCCCGTTGGTTTAACTAGTATTGATTATCCAATTAATTGAATTATATTAAGTAATAACCGCACTTTAGCCGTATTTGTTATTCATTCATGGGTCCATCCCTTTTTCATTTTTGGTTCATTTGATCGAATATATCCAGACAGATGGGGATGTATACCTTTAAATATTACATTTACCGAGGGGAGAGAAAAGTTATATTTAAAGATTCCCGTCTTAAAATTATTGATTTCCACATATATGTAGTTATGATCGTAGTTTTTTGTCTTTGCGATCTTTATGATTCGAAATATTTGAGAGTTTTTCGTTCAGTTCCAACTTAGCTTTGAACGCAATTGTACTAGAGTTACAATAAATTTCCTCTTTCTTTTGATGGCAGAAGAAAGTGTATAGTCATGATTGACTGAGTCCAAAAAAGATTGCGTAATGACGCCGCTCTCATCTTTAAAGTTATAGAGTTGTTTATTGACAAGGTTTAAAGTAGCATCACGTTTTGTCAGTAAAGTTATATTTAAGGAATCCGATTGAGTTAGGCTTAGAATTCTCTTACAAAATGAATTATCTTCCTAAAGTCTAATACAACAACCTTTAAAAATCAAAACACCAAAATCTAAGTAGTACCACGTGTACAATGGATAGTTGGCTAAAGGAGGAAGGAGTAAGAAGGGAAATCGGAACTCCGAAGGGGATGCAAAAGCGCCATTACTGAGCGGATGGAACCCAGGTTGTGGTAAAGAGAGTTTATTGAAGCACGATAGAAGAGTTGACAGTTTTCGCGTTCTTTGTCCGTCGCTGAACTACGGAAAAAAATTACTGGCAGACAGAACGTGCAGAAATATGAGTCAAAGTAGGCGTACTACAAATTAGGATCTGGAACTTTCAGTATTCATTCAAGTTTAACTACTCCGTAGGCTATTATTAAAAAACCCTCATTTCAGGAAGGGAAAAGAATGTTCTGTATGCTTAATTTAGAAATCTAAAAATTTCTCACAATTAAATGAATAATTTATAAATCGAATTGCACATTTATATATTGGTGATAAACAAAATTTCTGTTTTAATGGCTGGGAACTTCAGCTTCTTCCGATGTAATTTATTACTGATATCTGATATTGTCCCTAGTAACACATCAGTGCTATTAAAATCGCTCAACCATATTTCATTGAAGTCACGGATGTGGTAAGGAAGCGATAAATATAATGTGTCGCTTGGAATTCCGTGATTAAGGGGAATGGAAATCTCTAAGGTTTCTATCTTCGTATCATTCACGGCTTTTTGAATGAAATAGTAATTTTCGATACTCCAGGTTGAAATTTTGAAATTTGATAATTTTGGGAATAATTTGACTATTACAGTATTCAAATCATTTGCAGAATCTCTTTTATTTTCAGTGGTGAAGGCTATTCGGAAAGACAGGGTTACTCATCTTCAGTGTTTACTGAAATTTTTGCTTTCGTATTGAGCACTCATTTTTTCCTTAAGTGGCTGAAATTTTTAGATTCTCTGCATTTATGTAACTGCTGAAATCCGGCAATTTTTTACTAATCCTATGTTCACTATCATGCTTAAAAATTCGAAGATTATTTACCAAAATTGCCGTAATTCTATTGATAGCAGTGGTAAATAAATTTACAATAGGTTCTAAATAAAACGAAATCCAGTTTTGGAATAAGTAGTATTTACACACTTTATTTTTCTCTCAATAGGTGACCACGGATCTGAATCACACCTGTACAGACAGCCATTCAGGAACATCAGCGAGTGCACCTCTGGCTGCTGGAATTTGTGCATTGACGCTATCTGCAAATCCACGACTTACATGGCGAGATCTTCAATACATTGTTATTCACTCTGCTAGACCTGATGGGCTCTACACCAATGACTGGCGGGTCAACGGGGTCGGTCGTCGAGTCTCCCATGCGTTTGGGTAAGTGTCTGAATAATTTATGCAATTTCATTTGGAGTGATGAACTGTAGTTTGCTAAAACAAAATAGACCAGATTTGGATGTAATAATGGACTACAATGGTGGTTAATATTATTAAAATAGTAAGAAATGAGAAGTCCATAAACTCTACCCAGGCGTCAAGGAAATCTGATTTGTGATAATTGGTAGCATGCTTAGCAGATCTTAAGTTTGTCATAGTCAGCATCAGTAAAGGTGAACAAGGAATGAAATTGGTTTCACTAATTTATAATGATTACTTCTCTAAATGCAGTACTCTAACCTTTTAGTGAAGATCGCAACATGAGTATCTGTCATAGGTTTTCAGAGTAAGCATGTAAGTGTTCTCATAACCTAATGGCTAATTGGACGTCAAAAACTGAATAATATAAAGAGGCATGAGGGAAAAGAAGACTTTCAAGGAATTTATCCATTTAAAATTCAAGTGCTGGCCCAGGTCGTTTATTATGAAACAAACTTCATACATATTTAATAAGAGAGATAGGGTGGAAATGTATTGCTAGATCATTCGTGCATATGAAATATGTAGCTTTTTTACATAAATCCGTTCTTAACCATAGGCAGACCGTCCGAGAGGCATTAGAGATTAAACTTTTCAGAAGTCTTTGAAATCATGAAAGCTTCTCCTCTAGTATTCATTTACACCGCATTTGCCTATCTTCTTTTGAAATCCTGTTCTCTTTAACTGTTGCTCCCTTTATCATGCTAAGACGACAAGTTTGAATATATCAAAATGTTCAGCAATTTAACTGCCTATATTTGTACCTATAATTTCACGATCTTGGTAATTGCTGCCAAACATATCCCCTTTGTCTATTAGAATACGTTTGGAGTAATGGTATATGATATCTCTATCTGCCTTCAAAGGGATCGACTGATTAACTCCTAATAAGCGTTTTGGAAGATAAACGCAGATAAAATTTTCTCTTGCGATATTCGGTTTAATGTACAATAATAAAAATTTTGTCTTTACCATGAGATAACTTGGCCTTATTACCCATTATGAAGCTCGAATAATTTCAAAATTTGTCATCCTAGAGAGCATATTAACTTAAAAGTAAAAAAGTTTACTGAAGGTCAAAGCTAAGATAAATGAAAATCTCTTTCCAATGCATTCAATATTGAATGATTAGAAATTGAGCTTTGAATTGATCATTTCCACAAACTGAGCCACAGATATTTTCTTTGTAAGCACTCGGTTATGCCATTATTACTGCATTTGCTTCACATTCACCAGTTTTATTTAAATGATCTTGTCCAGTCCTGTGCAATTCCAATCCTAAATCGCACTGTAGTTAGTCTAATTTGACTCCCTAAATTACCCCTCTTGCAATCATATTCATTCAGTAGGAAAAGAGGGGTAACTGCTTAACCAAAGTGAATTTAGGCAGATTGTTGCCTTGTCTACCACTTTAACAGTAATTGAAGTTGCGGATGATCATCATGAATTTGATGAAAATTAAATGCCTTTTATGGCATATCTTTAAGAAAATGGTTTGAAGAATGCGGTGCAGTCACGTAACTTTCATGAATTTTATATTATAAAAACTACCATCCTCTATGTACTGTTTGTCCACTTCAGTCATTTTAGACGGATTTCGAAATCCATTGGAATGATTCTCCTCCTTTTTTTTAAGAGTATGGGGCATTGCTACTAGCTTTTCTCTAATAAACCAACTTTTAAGTGTTTAGTCCGTTTATATAACCAATTTGTACTAGCCTTTACTTTTGGTTACCAAATCACTAAGTATGTCTGAGTTGCATTTGAAACATCTTTGTATTTGTCCTATTGAACAAGTACTAGCAAAAGTTGAATTTCAGATCGTCACAAATAGTTGCAAATTAGTAGTTTTTCTCAAATGGTCAACTACTGCATTCTAATTGTCATTTTTTTATTGCCCACGGTACTGCAAAAGGCATCTGAATAATGGGAATAGCAAACATGTTTAATAAGATTTGTAAGGAGGAAGGAGACAATAATAAGTAGGAAGTGAAATCAGGAAATCACGATCCTTACTTTATTGAAATCGGAAGCATTGAATTGATCTTATTTAAATAAGTTCACCTCATAATGTCCTAATGTTCAAGCCTTATCATATGAGTTCCAGGTTCATGGATGAGATTATGTTCACGGTATGCAAAGCTTGTTAACCAGTTTGCTTAACTCCTACTCGATTTATTTGAATCTTTTTACAGCCAGCAGCGAGTAGAATCGAGTCATAACTTTTTATTAACACTTAAAACTCGTGTTCTAAGTATAATACTCCTTCTGATGCAAATAAGAGAAGTGCTTTTCCTTTTTCCTCCTCTTCTCCAGTTGTCGTTGGGCTTTTTTCTTTTGCTGAGTAGGTGGACAAGTTTGCATTGTTTAGTGGAGCACCCTCTTATTTCCTCGCCTCATATTTTTGTCTTCTTTCTTTTTCCAGAATTTAAAAATATGCTTTCTTAAAGAGTATTCTTATAACGTATAGTTTTTGAACTTATCTATTTCATGACAATCCACGGTAAGGCATAACCTTGTCAGTAAATGAGTCTTAATTTAATTTTTGATTCAGGTCGTACAATTTTTACTTGTTGATATGTTCCCATTCCAAAATTCGAGCTTCATGATTCTGGATTACTGGGCAAATGCGTGTCTAGTGCTTAACTTCTCCTTAAGTTGCAGAATGAATTTTTCTTCTTTTTCTTACCTGAAATAAAATCATAATTTTGAATTACTTTAAACCTTTAAGTTAGAGGAGTGTTTTTTTCTTCTATCGAAGGTAAAATTCGCTCTCAGTAATTACCGTCTAGATTTTTTCTGCGTTTGGACAGAAAAGTGCTCTGTCGAATTTCTTTTTTTGTTATTTAAAATAGAGTAACAGTCCAAATTATTACTTATCATTACAGCATAAACTATCTGTTCTGATTTAGTTAGCCATTCAGTGCCAGAAATCTTGTTTGAGGGGTACTGGATAACTAAAGCAAATTTGACTACTTTCGCGCGCTTCAGCTACACTATTGAATTTTCGACATTCTCTAACGTTTTCTTATCTGGATAGGGCTGAACTGTGTAGCTTTACTTAGAAACCTGTGATTGACAAGTGTGCTGTAGGACTCTGTGGCCCAAAATTAGGCTCGCTAATGTTATATACATTTTCTTCCCATTATAAAAGTTTTACAGAATTCTAATTTAACGGGGAATTAATAAATTTTATTATAATTTTTACTTTAATGGGAATTTTAATCAAATCAATGATTTTGACAATCACGAATACTGTTTGTTAACGCCAGTTCCTTAGTCTCATGGCTGTCGCTAAGTTCTCTATGCTGATTTGAGAAGTTCACGATTAGATAACATAAGGTGACGGAAAAGGAACAATTGAGTTGTAGTACTTTATTTAGATCTGTACTAAAGCCAGCAATTGACAGAAATCGCTCTGTTTCGAATAAAATTCGTCTCGATATTTGGGAGAACTATGTTTTGAAACAAAAAACGAAGCTAGAACAAAAGCGCTTTTATTTCCTCTTGTTAAATATTAGCTGCGATTTCCCCTGATTATCGTTCTCCTTTGTTCCGTGTGGGCAGACCGTTGATTTTAGAGTTGCATTTACCCTTTTCTCATTGTTGCATTCCCATTTTTTCTCTGATCTTTATATATAGAATAGTGCTCAAAATGTACGCTTCATTCATTCTTTCAATAAATCATAATCCTTCAATGCTTTTTAGGTCAGCTAAACTCTGACGTTTTTGTCTATCTCTGCTCCAGTTACGACCGGCCATTTTGTTATTTGGTGTATTTGCCAAGTTTGAATCGCGTTTTGGCAAGATTTTGATTGATATATAGGTCTATGGTGAAGGTGGGTGGAGTCTGGCAGGAAAACACGTTTAGTCAGTGCGAAGATTTGTGGAAACTGCGAATGATTAGAGACCGAATGTTTAACGTCTGGACTTGCTATAATAGACCTTCTCTCTCCTCCGCCTTTAAAATAAATTCTGCATTGAAAAATAGAGGACCAATGTTCATATAACCGGGAATTTAAATTATTCATAGGTTAATTTATGAGGAAGTGACTGAAATATATATCCAGAGAGTATATGCGATAAAAGTGTGCATATTTTAGCACCCAGAAGTCCAATAAATTATTCCTTTCCTTGTGGGAAAATTTAAAACTTTCAAGCACTAAACTGAGACTAGCAGTCCATTCATTTTATCACTTTAATCGGAGGGATTTTAGATAATCTTTGGCTTAATTGCGAAATGTGTTCACTTTTTTAAATTATTCAGGACGGCAATTATTAATGTTCTTGATTTTTCTATAAATTTTGCTTCACCAGTCTAGTGTAAGTGAGAATCACATTATCATGAGTTAGTTTTCGTTTGAGAGTGTCCTGTTTGCTAATTAGGTAAACTTGGTTTTTCGCTCACAAGCCTTTTAGATGCTAAAACCTAATTACTCTTTGAAATATGTTCAACCGCTAATTATCACAAAAGTTATACATTTTTTTAATGAACATATCGAATCATTTGGGCTGAAGGAAACTCCTTTAACAGTATCTTAATAATTCTTCGATTAGGGCACCTGGCCGTTCTCAATTAACAAGTGAATGTGACTATTCTATTCACTAGATGTATATCAGTAGTATGAAAACCACAAGACAAAAATTATAGAATAGTTCAAAATCTATCTGCTGCTTTAGAATATTACCAATAATTCTAGTGATGCCCATCTCTTGGAGTTATTTAACGGTTTCGGCTATCTAAATATACCATATGAGACTGAGGGGCCATTAATAAAATGACAATCTCTTTTAATCATGTCTTTGAACATTTGATCTTGAGCCCGTATAAATTATATGATAGGATATTCTGAATCTTCTTCAAACGTTTTCTAACGTTTGCTGGATATGAAATTCCTCTACTGATAGTCACTTCTAATCAAGTTGGATATTTCCTGAAATACGTCATGATCATGAATTTTGCCAACCAAACGAATAACTTGTGATAATATCATATAAGCAATAGTTAATACTTCATCTCTTTCACTTATTCAGTATTTATTATTTAATATGCGGAAAATTTGTACGAGCTTTGTGAAACTTGCATGCTTATTAAAAGTTTATAATGCCTAAGAACTTTAGGCAAGAGTAGGAAATGAATAAGCCAAATGTTTTAGTTCACACGATTTGTATCAACCTTGATGTTTTTAGAAGCCACACTTGCCTATAATAAAATCGTGTAAGTGCTATTAATTTCAATTAGATGTTCTACATCTCCAAAGTTCTAACATTTTCTTGATAAATCCTGTTGACCTGAATGATTTCCCAAGTCTATTTACCAAAGCGTTTTCAAACACTTATCTCGGGTGGAGAGGTAGCATCATAGAGCCTCCCAACCAAGAAAATCGAATTTTTACCACTCTCCTTTGCTTGACCAGTGAGATTGGCTACTCTGCTTATTGGCCGTGCATCGATCAGCGTCGAATGCATGACCTCTGGCTTTGCAGATGAGTATGTTAACCACAACACCATTAGTACATACTGCAATTTATAGCCATTTTCTGTACTTAGAATGACGATTAAGAGCCAATTTGGTATTTACCAATTAATATTTGTCCGACAGCATACCGAAAAGAGAGCATTCTAACCCTTATGTCACATTTTACATATCACTTCTGTTACGTTTGATAGCAGGAGAAATTTGGCATCCCGGGCTACATAATTTAAAAGTTTGTTTGACGGCACCACATCAGCTACAGAGCTGTTAGCTTGCATATGCTTGTACAAATCAAATCAACTCGACCGTATGCAGCTAATTCGATGGTTTAATTTTTTCTTTTATAGTTATGGCTTAATGGACGCAGCCGCAATGGTGGATCTTGCTCTTAATTGGACTATAGTGCCTCCTCAGCGAATATGTGAAGTTCATGCTCCTCTACCTCGCAGCCCCTTGAAGATGCGACATCATGCATCTGAACAGCTTCGTGTTGAGACCGATGGATGTACTGGAAGTGGTAATGGGGATCGAGGAGTAGTCTACTTGGAACACGTTCAAGCCAAAGTGGGTCCTGTTTTCCTTCATCTTTTGAAATCTTATTGGTTCCTGTCAGTTAATTGTTGAGGTAGTACTAAAAGAGTGTATAAAATAAGTGAAAATAATGCACTTACTTTTGTAGAGGATGCGAATATAGCTTTTCCATATTTTTCCTTTATTATTGTATGAACTCTATCTGTACTGGTTGAAGTGACTACGTTAAATCAAGGGAATTGCAATTTTTGGAGGTAAATGTGTTACTTTAGCTTTTCAACAATGTTTATCAGTGCAAAAATCGAAAATACTAAATCTTCCATCGATATGTAGTTTTTTCCCCGAAGTATTGTACTCTTTTAAACTGTAAGTCCTCCTCTTTTTGTGGCTTTAGCATTTCTTTTGATTCGAAAGACACTTTTTATCGAATTATTACCGTTCTATGAATCCTAGTTAAATATCTTTTCTAGAAATCCTACAAGGGACAAAGCAGTTTACTTGCATAATTTAAGATTTGCAAAATATATCTAGTAAAGGTGTAATGTCATTCATTTGATTAATTGTCGCAATAGTGTATTCAACTTATTTATTAAGTTAACTATAGAAAATTAACAATTCCCAAACCTAAGTAGGAAAGCCAGACTTAACCAGCACGGTCAGCCACTTCGCTAACTGATTGTGCGTTGATGGGAATCGAACCCGTAACCACTGACATTGGCAGACGAACAGGGTGACCGATGCGCCGTCGGTTCACTATAGACAAATACACTTTATACCACAATCGTTTCACCCTAGCAAAGTTAGTTTTATAAAATACATTGGGGTCTTTTGCCATGTAAACCTGTTATTAATCCTCATATTTTAAATGAAACTTGCTACCCTCCTGGTTAATGAAGGTAAATTCTCCATCGTCTGTAAGTAAAATTTAAATGGCTTGCTTATGGGATTTTTTGCCGTAGAATAGCTAAAAAAGGTTTCAACAATTTTTTAGTTAATGATTATTTAGAGAGAAAAATTTAAGTCCAAATAGGGCTACATAAACGTTTGTTACTATGTATCTATCCATTACTATGGCATCGTGGCGTTGAGAAGATTTGGATTCTTTTTCGGACCTTTGTGCTTATAAAATAGTGGTCCAATTGGAAAATTATATCGGGAAATTCACTTGAGAGTTTTAGTTTTCTGGCTGAATATATTTTCTACCAAAAGATTAGAGTTTTTATTTGTGAACATAATATCCAGCGTTTTTCCGCCCTTCCCATTTTGCCGAGTTACGCATCAGTTTACCTTCAGTTTCAACAGTTAAGCCCTCAGTGTTTGACAACTGACAGTACTACTGCTCGCATTGCTCCCCGAACATAATTTCCACATCAACACAAGTTGAGATGACAGTCAAAGGAACGAATATTATGGTGCTGCTCCATGTTCTATTTTATAGCACTTCTGCGTATTTGTGTTTTCACTTTATTACTTCCTCAGAATTATATCTTTTCTCACAAAATAGCGTTATGAGAAGCACGCTCTAATAAATTCATTTGGCCATCTGGTTTCTCATATCTTACTTATCTTAGGGTTTAATCCTGCATTTGAAATTCACTCGAGCTTTCTCATTCATTGAAATAATTTCGAAACTCGTTGAGTCAGATCTAATAAGTCGAGATAAACTAAGTTGGATTTTTAATAAAAGAAGTTCGAGGATTTCATTCTCATCCAAAATACCTTTCCACAATTATTTTAATACTTGAGCAATCGATTTGATGACTCTTGATACTTAAGTGCATTCTAAATCTTGTGTTCTTCTGGTTTTTTCACCAGTATGTGCTCAATTTCGTCATCACTTTCTAGTACTTTCATATTAATAAATGAATAATGCTTGATGGTTACCGATGCATAGTGTTAAACCATTTACGTCGTCAATGAATGTTGAGGAAATCAAATTGAAGCTCTTCATTTCAGTCTGCACGTTTTTAATATTTTTATTTGTATTTGAGAGGAATTTAATGTTAGGGGTTCTATATCTATATCTATGGTCTAGACAGAGGGATAAAGAAAAATGTTGGCACTGCGACATCCAAAGGAGATTTCCCACTATTTTGTTTTATTTATGAAGGGTTCATATTCACGCAACTGCTGTAGCTCATAAACTTGATTTGCGAATGCTTCTGTCCGTGTTCTTCGATTGATTGTTAATCACTAAGATCGATTCCCACGTACAGTGTTTCTTCCGTTCCACTCTTCCCTGTGCTTTCCCTGATTTGATTTGATCAATCTGATTACCTTATGACCAATAAAGTTTAAAGGTGGCGCAGTGTTTAACATGGTATTTTGCGAAGTCAGGGGTTCGATGTCCAACTGTGCATATCCGGTGAGCCGAATGGTTAACCGCCCTGATTAAGTATGGCTAATAGGGGGGCTGCAGAATTCGTGTTTCTCCACGCTAGTATTTTTCAACTCAAGCTGAGATACACTATCCTAAAGCGGCTTGGGAGTTATATGAATTAAAGGGGGTTACTTAATTTAAACTAATAGATTTAGTGCATCCGCTCCAATCTTTAACCCTGTCTTGATCATCCTGAACTCTAAAATCAAGAAAATTAAAAATAGTTTCCCAAAAACGGGGCTTCTGGTACTGAAACATGTAATCGACCATTTTTAACACATAAAGCAAATTTATAAAGATTAAATAATTTCAGTCTTATCAGATTTGGAATGTTAGGTTTTTATTAAATAAATAGGTTGATTACGAGATTTCCATGTGAAACTTAACCGAATGAAGCAGTAGATGATTAAAAATGATTTCGTCTCACTTTGGTCGCGATTTCACATGCAATCTGACCATAAAAACCCGCGTCTTCAATATGGGCGGGTTTTAATTGCTAACTTCATTGTCACTGCTCTTCCTCTGCTCTCTTCTTTCTCTCGCCTACATTTAGCTGCATCAGTGCCCCTAGTTTATATGAAAATTCATCGGTATCCACCTAATTCGGATAATGAGGTCCCTAGGAGAGATATTTGTGTGATTTTCTCCCTTTTGTGAAACGCGGTCTGCTATAAATTGGTCAAATATCCAATCTATTGATTTTGAAATAATCGAATGAAAGGGTATGAAGGGAAGTCGAATAGAGAGAGGGAGTTGCGTGACCTGTCAGCTGTGAGAATCTCTTATCTGATCCTTTTGATTTTGCTGCGTTATTTTCCCTCCCCCACCCCTTTGTTTTTCATTCAAATAAGGTAATGTGATCAGCGGAAAGTTAATTAGACAATCTGAAAGTGATTTATGGTCAGTTAAATGGTGGAAGGGAAATAAGGATATATAATTGTATCAGCGTAGTTATCCATGATCGTTTTCATCCGTCAGTTTTTACTATTTTCTTTGTTATCATCCAAGCAATGCAATAAAACCTTTAAAGATTTTAATTATGGAAGAGCATCTGATCAGAGAAAACAGCAAATAATTCTAGTAATTTATGAAATAGGAGGTCGAATAGGAATACGCAATGAATCTGGGATATTAAAAGTCATACCGTATTTGAGTTTCAGAGGCCTTAATCTACCCACTTTCTCATAACGGGAAAAATTAACTTTTTAAAGTTCAAGTGCTTCACAATCCAATAGTCATGATTTAACTGCTAGTTGAGTTCGCATCCATGACATTAAGATCTTGTTGACGGATTGATTTAATTGAATGGCTGGTCATGTTACTTTGGATCTTTCGTAACGTCTTACGGCTAAGGTCAAGTAAACGAGACTAACCATGGTATTCTAAACATGGCAGAACTCACTAGAGATGAACTCTCGGTCTATCATTATATTTCCGAAATTTTCCGTCTTAGCATGATATATTATGTCCTCTTTTTTTCTTATTTTAGATCAATACAAGAATGGTTATATTGGTTGTAGTAGTCTACGCATATGGGTTCAGACATGCATAATTTCTTCTGAAATTCTTAAGTCTTTGTGCTTAATTATGTAAAAATGTAAGAAAGTTCTGGTATAGTAACATTTTCTTATCTTTCTCAATGCACGCAGATGTAAAGTCTATTTAAAGACTCTTTCCGCCCGATAGCAGATATTCATCAATACGTCTCCCCCGAAAAAGTCTTTTATTGCAATGCATTAGGACTCGCGTTCTAAATATTCGTAATCATCCCTTCGTACTTTCTTCCTCAGATCAAGATATTCTTTAGCTTTCTCTTCCTACTCCTAATGTAATTGTTCACACGAAGGCATAGTTACACTACCGATGTACCTTTTTACGTGATTTCCATTAAATTTTATCTACCTAATCAGTATTCATTCTATATAACCCAATATGACTTTGTTTTTTCGTCACTTCTTTGTCCAGGAAGTTCTTAAAAGTTACTCGTTAGGCAAGCTTTTAGTGAATGGACTGCCTTACCCGATTATAACTTTTTTTAAAGTAAACCTTAGATTTCTTACCTCCGCACTTATTCAAATTTCCAAATAGGCTAGAATTAATAAAAATAGTATTGCGAAGTCTTTTTCATTATTTTTTAAATAAACAAGACTAGCGATTACTTTTAGATGGCTATCTACTTTATTTTAGCTTCGTTACACATTATTTTAAGTATTACATTTTAAACTCTCGATATACATAATTATAATAAGTATAGTGCATATAGTCGTGCTTGAGCAGCTTTAAAATCCAAAGTGACCATTTCCGTCTACTTAAAAATAGACTTGACTTTTTGAACTTTCCCCTTAACACTTTAGATGATCACTTTCCCTCTGATTGGAATCAGTAAATTGGATTGCATATTTCGGATAGCATGTTATACTCGTAAGTAGTTTTGAGGGTTCAACTTAATATAGTGTCTTTAACACTACAGTGAAGATATTTAACTCAGTTTAGATATTCTTCACGTAAAGTTTCTAACGATGAAACCATTGACAGGTGATTCCACAGAAATTCCCAAGAATCGTCAGGACAATAGTCTTTTCAAGATTTAAGTGTTAAAATTAAGCAATACTTGTAAGAGCTCTAAAGCACTAAGATTCTGTTTACCAGACATATACCTCTTTAAACATAGTTGTTTACAACAGATGAGATGAATCCTTCATTTAGTATATTTCTTTCTTATAGACCGGCATTTCTTCTTCTAATATAATTTCATTTCTACCGCCTCTGCATATTATACCTCACTAACTAGACAAAACAACAGCATTTGTTTTTACCTCCCTCAAAGGTTGGGCTGGTAGGAACTGGTAAGTAACAACTCCAATTAACGCAAAAAAATCGGTCTGAAATAGATTAATTACAACATCTATTCGTCGAGAAAACCGACTATGGCATTTCTATCATAGGCATAATAAAAGAAATTGAATGCTATTATAGTGTTCCCTTTCTTTTTTGTGCTTTTGATCGGGCTTATTCATCAATATACATTGTCCTGAATCTAGTTGATTTCATTTTGGGAAAAATAGACTCCTGATGAAACTCTCTAGAGTGTTTCAAGATTTCTCATGGATAGATCTGGTCCATCGTAACCACTTAATGCTCGGTCGTATTCGATTAAATTTTGATCCCACAATTATAATGCATAACATTTTACTATAATCTATCGATGAAAATGAAAGTTTCCAACCTTTACATTGCAGGATATTATAAATACTAGAAAAGACAGAGTTCCAATCTTTCTTACCTGACCACCAGTTCCGACAAGCCAGATAGGGAGTAAAATTTAACAGTAGTGTCAATTGGGTATTATTTAAAGATTTACAGTTCAAATTAATTTGGAACTAAAAGCCTAGAGTAAGATGGAGTTCAAAATGATATAAACAAGCGATCGCTCTTCAGTCTTCTTAGTCATTTCTGCATTCTTGTTAATGATTTTATTTATAACTTGAAAATTTTGCAGGCATCCATGCAAGTGAATTCAATAAAAATAATTTAGAGCTTAGAGTAAGAAAAGTATGTCCGAAATCCAACAAATTCCAAATTTTGGTGACTTATCACCAAGTGCTGCATATTCTATCTGGCCACAAGTTTCGATACCTTTTCCACGGACTCTATAATTTCTCCATCGATAGTTACACAATTAAACTTAACTGCTGTACACACCCTGCCGGCTGGCCACTAATAAATCCGCACTTTATATAAATTGCTAATACCAGCATCCCATTCATGCCATCAAATTTTTGAAATTCCCCACTTCCTAACCACACATATGCATATGTCGGTTCGCCGAATGGGAAATCTTTGTCAGTGAGCATTCACTTGAACACCCAATCTGATACAGTGCAGCACCCAACTATAAAACTTCAAAGCGGTTTCCCGCTCCCTCTTATCCTCTTTCTCTCTCTCTCTTTGTCGGTCCCGAGAAATGAATTCAAATAAAACTGGGACATCGCACTTAGGTAGCCAAGTAGGTGATAACTTATATATTAGTGGTATGGAAAATTTGTGCAAATGTCGTAATTAATGTAGCATTTATGCGTACAGTAATTATGTTGAATCTTTCTCTATAAGACTCTTCAATTCGAGATAAATATTGCTGATATTATTATCAGTCAGATTTATTCTGTCAATTTTGAACGTTGGAAGAAAGATAGGACAAAATGAGTAAGTTAGGTTTTCCTGACAACCCTATTCTTCAGGACCGTCTTTGAATATTTACACTCACCTCTTATCCATTCTATTGAGGGGGATTCCACGAAAAGGTTATGCAAGAATTTCAGGATATACTTGATATTATACGATTAAGTTAGATAAAGTTGAAATTAATCCCAACTTTAGTTTTAGTACGGCATTGCCAGCTGCGTATCGTAATCATAGCCGATTTCTGATGTGATCTTTTTGTTTAAAAAATCGGCTTTTGATATAATGTTAAATATAAATCATAATCAGTTGAATTCTTTGCAATAAAATAATAAAAATGGTCTGGTTTCCTTTACTTATTACTTTGCCTGCCAACTGGCATCAATTAAAATTACCAGACCACCCATTTTGTCAATCTTCCTCGGGAAGTAGATAATGCTACTTGGCAGTTAGCTGTTGATTACAACTTTTAATTGATTGTCTGCCTTGCTGTCAAATGGGAGAAGATATGCTATCTGGGAAAACTGTGGGTTTGGGCAGAAACTTTCATTCTTCGTTTACCTCCTACGTCATTATTGATTAATCCAGATAGCGACTTCCAAGCTCTTTTAATCTATAGATGACCTTTATTTTTCTTCTCTATTCAAGGTTACACTCACCAGTGACTGTCGAGGCGAGGTTGAGATCTGGTTGACTTCACCAATGGGAACGAAAAGCAAACTGTTGAGCAAACGACCGTTTGATCTCGATGTGGCTGGATTCCACGCATGGCCATTCATGTCTGTCCACTTTTGGGGAGAAATGGCCAATGGGACTTGGACACTCACTGTACATTCTGGCAACGCTGTTGGTAAGTTTCTCTTTTGCTCTGGCTATTAATTACATAGGAATGTGTAATAATGGCATGTCTATCGATGGAAACGGACGTATTTGGGAGAGAAGCTTGTATTAAGGACTGGCGTTTGACCGCCCACTGGTTTGTCCGATCACCGCTTCGAGAATCCAGGACATCTGAGAGCAAATCATCAAGTTATCGAAACTCTACTTTAATTGTGACTAGTATCCCTTCTTATGGGATTGGTGGTCGTTTATATTCTCTTCAATTTGTCCTCATATCCCGAGTTGCTTTTAACAGGGATGTTAATTGTGTAAATCAAAGCCGTGTTCATCTGGCTTTCAGGGTGATATGCAGGATAGAGGTACTGTTGATGCAATTAACGTAGGGGTAACTTGCAACAACGCAGCAACTGATGAGTAGATCTTCCGGTAAATGGCCCTTTTTACTGATTGCAATGATGTCTAACAAATGTTACATTCTCAAAGGCATCTACGGACAGCGCATTAGTTCATCTTTATAACTTTTCTGTTAGTGTAATATAAATGAAGTTAAAATTGACTCAGCCTGACGTAGTTTGAAGGGAGAAAACTAAGTTCTTAACTCCAAGAGGATTTATTAATTTGTTGGGATGGCAAGAACTAAGGTCACCAGATTATAGCAGATAAGACTAACAGCTATCAGCTAAAGGCAGGCAGCCGCAGTTTCCAACACGGCAGTCAATTGCATAACTGCAGTTAAGATACGAGAGAGTGATAGGGAGACAGATTCGGACAGATTAGAACAATGAGAGGGAAAATCATAGGAGATACCGTACCAGTAGATGAATGTATGTGTGTGGAAATACACAGACTATTTATATGAGTTACTTAGGTAGATTGGACAAGCAAAGAGAGTGGACTTTTACAGAAAGTAGCACAGTTAAGGTAAAAACGGAGAATGGATAAGTGCGTCTATGCATGACGGTTTGGGGTTTAAGTCCGAGAGACAAGAATACCCAAATTTTTGCCAAAAGGAATGATATTGAAGAATAACTTCTAGAAAAGGATAGGTAGTCATCCTTCAAATTAAATAACGATTAGTTATGTCCCTGATTGAAAGATCGGTTTTGTCTAGATTAACTGTGCATTCATACTGATAAAATTACCAGACGGCTTACATAAACATTGCGACCTTGTGCCATGTTTGTCGGTATCCTATCAAATTCTTTTCTCAGCCTTTTCCATTAGATCTGCTATTACCAGAACGTGCGCATTAAGGGATATCAGAAGTGTTTTTCAGCACCTGTTCATAGACACTTCATTGTTCCTGATTGAAACAATAAATAAACCAGATAGATACGAGAGGCACTTGATGATCCTAAGATAACTAAAGCCAACATTAGAGATCGGCAATCCCGTAGGTATGAAGTCACGTGATTGTCTGTATATAAATATCAATGTTCATATTCCCCTTTGCAATAATCGCAGGGAGGTAAGAAGGTTAGGGATGTTTACTGTAAGATCCGACCTTTACTCCTAGATTGTGTGACGCCTGATAGCCGTTAGTATAATTGGACTGGATGCCAAAGGTAATTCAATAAGCTAACTGCCCACACTTTTCACAGTTTTTTTGGACAATGGACCATTTAACTTCAAATATGTCGTCGTGATTTTACTCCACTTTTTGTTTTCCTCCCAGAATATTCAGCACTTTTTGGCTATCGGGTATTTTGGCAATTGCGGACTTGTCAGACTGGTATTAGCCACTGCGCCAAATTTTCGCTAGCACGTCATATTGTCTTGCCACCCGCGTGACAAGGTGAAAAAAGTGATTGATATCGGACTCCAGACCTCACTTTCCCACCGATGTTTGCCTACTTGTTTGTCCTTAAATGGGGTCAAAGTGGTGGTTGGTTGGCCGACTCATTTAAACGACGCGGATTTAAATATATTAACTAGATTTAATCCACATTAAAGGAAGTTAAAAAAAGTAGGGTGAAGATATCTTGAAGCCACTCTAATAAGATGCTCCTATTCTACCGCCCCTCTTGCTCATAGGACTTAGCCAACGCACTGAGTATGCATATCACTGGATGTCTGCCGATAAATATTGACCTCTTGACCGCTGGATTGGTACACCCACACACCAACTCCTGAGGTTCCGACTCTTTTACAAAAGACAAATTGTGTCATGGCTGCTTTCATTTCAGCATTGGTTTTGTTGCAATATCATCCTCAAAACATTTAATTATGTTTTATCGAGGCTGTCTTTCCTGTTGACAGTTAATGATAGTATTCTGGCCCTAGAACAAGGATAAATATATTACCTTATATTACTATCTTCTAGATAGTAATATAAGTCAGCAACCTACATTTGCGCACCATTTTAAACATTCCTTTTTCACAGCCTAATAATTAAACGCATAGTCCATCTTTTCACTGCGTACCAAAGAAAAATTCAATCATCTTCAAATAGTGACGTTTTAGAGACCAATGCTTCATATACCGACAGAATGACTGAAATGTTATTCCTGTCAGGTATTCTGTTTATCAACTAAGAGAGCTGTATATTTGACATCTGTAAAGTTTTTTCGACATCATTATAAAATACCATATTTTTGGCTCTAAAATAAACAAGTGTTCGTAACTTTTGGATTGAAATGAGACAGTTTTCCTCCACAAAACTTTAAACAGGTTGTTAAAAATAGCTTGCTAGTATCTATTTCACTTCACATGATTGATGTTTTAATAGTAAAATTTTTACTGATTCAAGTGATTTATGTTTCTGTAAATTAAATTTCAAGATTTTAATTTTGCATTCTAGCCTTCCATTGGTATTTGATAAATGGAGCATATGTCTTACAACTATTGGGATAAGAATATCAGTCATTAGTCTACATTTGAACACAATTTTAAATATCTTCTTCGGACGGCCAGAAATTGAGCTCATAGTCCGTTTTATGCCATTTCCAGTGTGCAGCAAAGATTTATGATGCTTCAGAACTTAATGGTTTCTTATGGAACAATTGAAATTATCAGCTCTTAGTTTATTAACAAATCAATTGTCAAAATGTGAATGAAGTCTGAATGCTGTCAGGATCATAATTGTTCAATAATCAGGTTTATATTTGATATCTATCGCGTTCGTTCATCATCATTATACAATTTCTTAATACATATACGAGTGTCCCTTATACGCAGTCCAAATAAATAGAGCTATATATAACATTCAGGTTAAAAAAGGACAATTTTCTTGGCGTATTTTTGAGAACAGTTGGGTTATTCATTCGTATCCATTTATTCGAAGTATGCTTGTCTAAATTTGTCCTCTAAATGATCTATATAAAAGGGCACTATTAAAAGATTTCTGTTTCTGTTTCTGTTTAAATATTTTCACCTTAATTTTTCAGTTTCTCTCATTGGATGGAGTATAACACTCTATGGAGTGAGTACAAAACCTCCCCATCATCCCTCTATAACCAAATCAGCGACTCCAACTCCTTCCACTCCACGGAGTACTAGAGAAAGGCATCCACTTGCTTCCATGTTAGAGGAACATGAATCTTCTGCTGTTCTGTCTCCGCCCAAGTCACTCCAACAACAGTCCTCAATAGGATTCAATGCAAAATCACCCTCCGCAAGCTTCTCTCCTGAGGCCTATGCTGTAGAAATCGATGGAAACCTTCCCTTACTTCCTCCTTCCTTCCAAATTCCTTTTGATCCAAACTACTTGAATATCTGGAGTGAGTCAATTATTGATAACGATGGCAATGAAAGGTGGTATGACACAGATAACAACAATCACCGCGCCTATCAGATGCTACCAAATGGGGTTAGAAATGGTGTTCAACAGTATCAGAACCCTTATCCTGGTGGTTATGGGCTGGAGCGATTAAATTCGCCGCGAAAATCTATCACCAGTGGCGACGAGAATGGTGGTGTTGGTGGATGGCAGAGGATTGAACTGACGCGACAATCAGCAGTTAAATCAGTGAAATCTTCCTCGGGTTGGTGGTTGAAAGATGAGGAAAATAGAGCAGCTGCCAGCGTCCTCGCCACGTGGTCTTCGATTTTCGCTATTTTTTATACTTTTGTTCGTCTTTTTGTCTGAGAAATACGGATAAAGTACACAAAAAGATTGATTCCTCTCTTCAGTAGTGAAGAAATACCGTTCTAACTCTACTATATTTATATCTCCTTCTCTACATACATTGTGATTAACCTTCAGCAGTTGTGTATACAGACTCCTCTTTAACTCCTTTACTGCTTTACCGTGTAAGGAAACTTTGCTGAATTTTATGGTATGTTGTCATTTTGCTTCTTTCGTCCACAATCCCTCTGTACCTCTTCCCATTCCATATTTGTGCGCACAATATCCTCTTCCTCTTATTAAGTCGATGGCGATATAATGTACGAACTGAGCTCTCGTTATTTCTTCTCTCTCTCTCTCTCTCTGTAATGAATTTGCTGCCACCAATTGCATTTACTGCATAAACTGCCCTCCCAACCTACCTCATTCCGCAGTCGGTAATAAACGTAACCTATTTTTGCTGCAAACCGCAAGTGCTGGTGCTCTTTTTTTATTTGGATGAAAATGGTATTGCATGGGTGATAAGATATAATATCAAAATATGAAGAGATTATTTAAACTACCTATAAATAATAAAAGTTACTGCGGAAGATGTGGAGAGTGTTTAGTATTCAATCTGTTGTTCAGATTGGGAACTGTTAAGATGAAGCCACTGCGATTTTTACTGCAGAAGCTTAGGGTGCTCATTTCATGGAATTCATTACTAGTTAATGTTCGCTTGGTACATTAGCTACGGAGGCTCAAGGTCTCTTTTATCATTATCATAAACTGTGATAGAGAGAAACGGGAACAGGATTCAATTAAATATTCACTTCTCGAAGCATATTATCTGAATATTAATTATGAACCCGAGAGGTGATGCAATTAACTTTCAGTTCTGATTGGATGGCCGGATAGGAAATTCGAGAAAAATAAATATTTCAAGCAGTTATTCTATCCATCAAGTAGTTTAAAAAGAGACAAGATCGTGCTTAAATAATATATTTCGGTGTTTTCATTTAAAAATACATTGATAACGCTATTTACTTCATTTGTAATAATTAGAGGGAGTTTATCATGGAATAGGGGAAGGACCTTATAGAGAATCAAACCACTGGAATGTCCAGCAATCAGCAGAGCTGGATTACTGAAGTACGTGAATTTAGAATGTGACAGACACATTGACGCAAAGATCTTGGATAGACATAGCAGTATATGAAGGCTTAGATGTCAGTATTTCCGCAGATAATCCAATCGCCTTGCGGATTGGTCTATTGCGGGGATAGTTTTTATGAAGCTATCGTGCATCAAACTTAATTAACATAAACTCGAAGATTATGGAAAGTTATAACAAGATAAATAATTACGTTTCACTGTCTCTCACCGAAAGTCTAAATATTCTACGAAATATGCGGCAGACAATTTAGTCTAAAAGGAAAGATTTGAGGTGGTGATCGCTTAAGCAGTTAATATGCGACCTTAACGGAACAAAAGTTCTTAAAACTTCTATCATATATACCATAACTAGGATTTATGAAAATGTGATAAAATTGCTTCAGCAGAAAGTGCTTTTAATAGATTTCCATTAAATACACTTGAATACAAAATGTTTATTGTACAAATTAAGATATTACGAGGAGATAGAAAGGCAACTCGGAGCAAACATTTAAAGTGGATAGAATACAGACATACAGTATATAATGTGCTTTATGAAATGTATGGAGAGAACCAGATATAGTTTAACTCTTAGATAGCTAATCTTTTTCAAGCTTTCGCAGGCCCACTTATGTCGATTCTAAATTTCATTTAATCTGTAGTAAATATATTACAAATTTTTCAAAATGTTAGATGTCAAGTTTATTCATTTGAATACTGTAAAATATATTAATAATGATCTGTTTATCTTTTGATCTCATTGAATGACGACTATTTTTGTGCTGATCGATGCGTAGGAAAGACGTTCTGTGGCAAATCGGGCTACTTACCAATTTTACAGCGTGCTTGGTTATTTAAATCACGGAGTCAAATTATGCTATTAGCTATCTTGGTGGATATGGAAGTCATCTCTAATTCTCTAGCGCACATATATGCCAAGTTATAATGAAGCATTTTCAAATATATACATGAACAGAGGACAGGTTTTATCATTTTACACTTAAAATTCACGTTGAATTTTGTATATAAAATAACATCTGAAATCTAAAAGTTAAATAATATTGAATTTTGATTATAATTGAATCTATTTGAAAAGTTTAAATCAATTACACCATTGCCAATTACCTAGGTTGCATGTAGGCGCGGAAATACAAGTCGAACAAATACTATGATATTTTGAATTGTAGTAGTTTTGAATGAGTTCAAACTCACTGTTTTCTCATAAGAGTATGTTATGTTCGATCATAGCATTTCGGCGATGAGAATTTTTTCTGGTTTTAGCTTTATTCAGTTGCATTTTTATGAGATATAATTTATTCTGTTTGAGGATATTCGTAAATGTATGTTTATGTAATTTTAAACACTGATTTTGAATAATCAGAAATTATGACATCTTTATCCGCTTGATATAGTTGGAATTGTATGTTTTTAGCCGGTTGAATTTTAATGTAGTAGAATAAATTTTTTCCTGATCTATTCAAACATAGAGAAAACAGACTATGTATACAATCTATGATATCGGATTAAATGACACAAATCGTTTGCAGAATGAAACATAACTGCAATGTGTATTTTCAATATATAACAGAGAATATGCTTTGAAGTAGTTCTACTTAATTATTATCGGTAGTACTGTAATGCTACCGATTTTCCGACAGGTAAATTTTAAATAGTTCAGGAATTGGCATTAAGGAAAATTTTTATGGTAAATAGAAGAACTACAGTGGTATCATTTATGCTGGACTTTACAATTACCTATATAAGAGCTAAATAAGAGTGACAGAGTTATCGGTTGATATATGTTCCTTTAATACTGATTAGGACCAATAAATAAGCTGGAGTCTACACACTTTTTTAAATATTTTTGATGAAAATGGTTTAGCGAGCTTCTTACCTTACCTGTCACTCTGAATTTTAGTATTTGATTGGTTTATTTTACTAAATTGATTTTACTTCGACAGTGGCTGAGACTAGTATTTTAATAATGTTGAAAATGGCGAAGATAAAATGATGACTTTTTCCTAAAATTGATAATTCCCTATAATTTCATCACCTTTTTGTATAAGGTAGTATGATGAAATTTCACATGTGATGGAAAGTCAGATTATTAAGCATATTATTTTCACAAAAGAATGATGGCAAGCGTGGGAATATTACTGCTGGATTTGCTAAATCTCATCCCAGAATCTTTTAATTTTATCCATTAAATTTCCACATATAAAGATGCAATACGGGTAAAAAGGTTGTCAAAATTTCTAATTTCAGATGATATTTCGTCTAATTTATGAGTTGATATAGTCTTACATTAGTTACCTCATTCTGAAAAGGACGGTTTGGAAAGCAAAGCTAAAGCCTTTGAAAAAGGACGTTTAGTTTGCAAAATATCAAGATCAAAATCGAACCACTGTGACAATCGTCTTTTGAGCAGTTAGTGTTCGTTGGGGGTGTCCAGCTGTCTTTTTTAAATACTCAACATTTAAATTTATTAAAGGATGAATAAAGTAAAATTCGAAACTTCCGAACGTAAAAATTGAAGAGGCATTTGGAGCCTGAGATATTATTTGCGCCTTGTTTTCCTCTATCCCATTATATTAATTGAGAAATTCCCTTTCATCAAGTTTAAATATAAAGTGAAAAATTACTCCAGTCTTTATCTCTGTAGTGTTTTTTGGAGCTCTGATGCTCAGAGATAATTAAAATTATTTCTTCTCATAAATGCTTAGAACCTAATATGAAAAATCCCTGTTGGCCAAAATTGAGGAAGCATATTTCTTAAATTATCGATAAATTCTTTAAGCTTGAATCAGATTTCAGTCTTCTTGTCAAAGATTCGGAACATTTTATTCAAAGAATATTCAGTCGAAATTGCCGTTTCTATTATCCAGACACTCAAATCGTTTACTTTTTTACGTAGGGGCAGTTTAAATCAGTTTGAATAGCGTGTGATATGACTAACGAATAGAATTTCGTTTCGGTATTCCTATATTATATTAAAAGTGAATGTTTCTGATGATGTGTCATATTACAGGACTACGTCCTTTTAATAATTTCTACTAAGAGTAATTTAGTCACAGACACTTTCGGCTTTTATTTTCTCCTAATATTAAAAATCTAAGAGATACGATCTAGAGATCATTTAGTACAATAAATTTTCATGTATTTCAAAATATTTAAACAACTGAACCAAACGACACCTGCAAAATTAATATGTAAGCAATCAGCTCCTTTTGATTACTCTCTCAAAACTCTTTGGGGAAACATCGGCCATAAACATCTCTAAAAGTACAATTTTAATTAGTATCAACGGTTTTATTCCGGTGACAAATGACCTGAAATGTCAACAGCAATTTTCTGTTAACCTGCTTTCAACTTACCTATCCTGACTGTTTTCATCATTTAATAAAATGTGCACATTTTAATAGAAATTTGCTACTTTGATATTCTATTCAACAACCCCAGTATTTCAATTGAATCGGGTTGGGTTGATTTTATCAATCTTTCTTTCACATACCGTTTGAATGCAACATTATTTGGTACAATCTAGTGGTCACGATGCATCTCTGTCAATTACAACAAATCTCACTAAAATAGAGCGCTAACGCTTATAGTGTTGGTTACGACTGTTTTCACAGAGATATTAAGCTAAGAACCATCATGAACTAAGTTAATCAGTTAAGTGTGCGTTTAACATACATCGTAGTAGATTTAAGGAGAATGAATGAATACGATGATAAGGAACTTGGGGACAACCTATGGAAACTGATAATCCCGAGGCGAAACAACAACTACGCAGCTATGAGACTCGTATTGACGAAATCATATCAAAGTTGAGATCGCAAAACCGAATATTCATTAAATTCCTACTTCACACGATGAAAGGGATCTAAGTCGAGATGAGTACAGATTTATTAGAGTCAGAAGGCCACCATATCTATATCTTGAAAATATTTTCTAAATTTCAATACTCACTTTAATTCGCAAAAAAGTAAAATGAAATCCAATCCTTTTAAAGTAGTGAAAGTCCCAAATTAATTATAAATCAACCCAAAAATCAAATATCCAATAATCCGATGTGTCATTA
The DNA here is from genome assembly GCA_900708905.1 of Hymenolepis diminuta. Taxonomy (NCBI): domain Eukaryota; kingdom Metazoa; phylum Platyhelminthes; class Cestoda; order Cyclophyllidea; family Hymenolepididae; genus Hymenolepis; species Hymenolepis diminuta. The sequence continues at coordinate 362,699 of CAADRB010000019.1, forward strand.
ATCGTATTTGAAGTGGTATATCGAATCGAAAAGACTTATATTCTGCCTTAAATCTCGGATACAGTATGTCCTAGAAACGCCCCTTTTATTATATCTTAAATCTACGTAAGATGAGCACCCCCCTCCCCTCCCCAACCTAAAAAAGACAGTCCAACTTGTACCTAAATTGAATGGACGGATTCAGGTACTCTCAGATCTTTTGACCTTATGACTGGCAATTTAGTAATTTTTGTGATGGGTTCTAGCCCATCCCAATATTTACGGTTAGTAGCCTAGTACCCTGGGCGTTCTAGAGTCAGTAGAAAGCTCTGGTCTTGTGCCGCGGCATTCATCCTTCAATGCCTATTATCTAATAACATTAAATTAGCAACTTTAGATAATATAATTTAAATAATATGATTTTGGCGACATTGTACAGTCAAATAAAAGTAGCGAATTTAAAAAAGCCTTCGTCAAAAATAAACATTTGGATGATCATTATTTTCTATAATGTCTCTGGGTTTAATCATATATTTATTAATATATAAATACGTTCGGCAGATATTTTTGAGTAATTAATACCGGTCAGTGTTTGAGCCATTTAATAGCTCGTCAAGCTAATGGTTTACTAAGAAGTATTAAGAAATTTCGCAACAATGATTACTGCTTATTTTCTACGTGCCCACTTACCCATTTAAAAGAAATGAAGTTGACAAATCTCTTAATGTTTTGTTTGTCAAAATATCAAAAAATTTCCCCCTTCGGCATCTTTTAGATGAAATAACTATTTCTGCGTTGGCAAAATAAATTATCTGAATTGCCAGAAAAGGTATAGTTGAATAGAAGAGATTTTCATCATCAAAGAAGAAGGACGCAGGTGGATCATGGTTTACTGATTTACAGCAATTAAAACTGATGGCCAGGTATTAATGAGCCAGAGAATGTGAGCCAGTAGTAATCGAAGCAATAAGCAGTGGTGTGTAAAGTGACGGGTAGAGTTGGGTCAGAAGTGGAGTGTAACAATTTGCCTCGTTCAGCTGGGTTGCAAAAAGCTATACGTCGGTTGACCAGAGAGCATCCACTTACATATTTTCAGAAGCCGTTCTAATTACCCACTGATTATAGTAATCAATCACATTTAGGTCGGGAAATAACATGACATCATTCCTTAAGCTGACCATTCAGAGACTAGTTGTAATATCAACGACAAGAAGTTAAGAAGACGGGTCAATTAAAATTGTTTCTGAATTAGTTGAGAAGTGAAGAGAATCTAGTTTGGTAAGATCGATTAAATGATAGTCCAGAAGTTAAGTTCAGCTAACTCAGCAAGGTGACAGCATCGGTTCAATCTTGATCAGGTCTTAAGAACGACAGAGGACCCTTAATTTTGGAACCAGATATCAAAGTCAGGCTGACTTATATTGGGAAAAATTTAGAAACTGTTTTAAAATTGAAATTAATGATTCATGAGACGAATAAGGAAAATTTAAGGGAAAGTTATTTAAAAGCCGTAACGGTGACACTCTGAATTAGTTCAAGTTTTAGTTGATCTACTCAGGCCTTCGTAGCAGTTGTTGAAAGGGTGGTGGGAAAATCGGAAGGGCTGGATTTGGGAAAACACGGGATAGAAAGGGGTTATGAAAGCAAGTTTTTTACTGTTAAGTGGAAAATCCAAGTATGGTGTTGATCAAGTGCTGTATACAGTTCATTCTAGGTGTGCTGAGGCAAATGCTATTTGTCCGGTATTTAGGTCTGCAACGATGAAATCATCCAAAGTAGCAACATTCCGCCCATTAAAGAGTGTACTGCACATTTTTAAACAGTAAAAACAAACCAACGGTTGTTCCAGATACAAAAAATTATTATTTGAATAAGTAACATCCTGACAGGCATTAAGTTCCATTTTCCTTCAAGTTTTGTGGACCATTTTCATGTTACTTTTCAGCATTTATTAGATTAAATGAAAAGACTCCTTCCAAATGTTAGAATATTTACAATACTCATTGAAAATCTGCATGGACTGCTTGTAGTAGATTTGGTATAATTTCTTAGTACAAGGTAATATTGACACATGATAGCAGATTTTCATGTAAAAATTGGATGGAAATAGATGGAAAAAGAAATAAGAATACTCTTAGAATACGACGTCAGAAAGCTTTCATATACAATTTTTGCAGAATAAAATGATGCCACTTTTGTTTCATTCAAAGAAAAAAGTAGGATCATTTTCAGTTATATGATGATTTGTATCATTGTTTAATATTAAATCTTACATGTCCTTAATTTGAGACTAGTCCTTACAAAGATCTAAAGGTTTAGAAATTTCATGCTGTATTGTCGCTTTTACATCGGCATTCTTTTCAAAATAATGCCCAAATAAATCGTTTATACCGCAGAAAGGTAAAAATTTGCAATTAATATAGCTGCATTAATGCAAAAAATCATGAAAATTATTGCAGCGTCCAGTGCTGAAAAACAACTTAGAACTGATTATTTGATGCAAGGTGCGCTAAAACCTTACATTACTCTTGCAGAAATTATTTGAAGTGGTCTTTTTATTTATCTCAACACTGTCATGTTAAGACTATGAGATGCTGGATATCACGTAGGATCACTTTGTCTTCTCGATCATTGGTAGGAAAAAAATAATTTGAATGATGAGACCGACTGTAATGATCAAAAAACCAGTCATTAAACATTGATCATCGCGAACAAGAAATCGCTCCAATTCAAGGGACGAAGCATGAAGTCTGAATTTTGGTACGTGGTCAATCCAGTAAGCTAACATTGAGCACTCCGAATCCAATAATCAAATGAAGTATGACTGATTGATACTCCGACTTTACTCTCAAAGGATTTACTCTCAGCGGTCCCTTACTCTTTGTCATTTATTGGACTACTTTAATCAATTTGAGTTGGGCTCCCAAGGTGAAAAGTGTCATCTTTTGTATTACCATGTATAGTAATAAAATTTTGGAATTGGACCCTTTTAATTCTAAAGTGAATATTGAGGATATTCCATAATGATTCATGCATATTTTTTATTATAAAGTGTAACCTTAAAGAAAGGGTACAATAAAGCACAAACGGTAACAAGTAATAGACAACGGAAACCTTTATGGAATAATTTGAGCTGAAATAAGATCTGCGCGTCCAGTTTCAACGTGTGAATAAAGAAAAATTATAAATGCTTCCGATACGAAATTATTGTAATAAGAAAATGATCTGCAGGTTAATTCAGTGGAATTGTAATAGAATGCCCACAAATATACAAATTAGCAGTCAAATGCAAAACATAATCATTGCGAAAATCTTCTATCCTCGTGATGTTTAGGTATCAATATTTGTCAAAAACAATGGCAAGAACGAGTTAGTTCGTCGTTTTGCGCAAATGCACTTGCAACTTGTTTTTTGGAAAAATCATCTCCCTTTGCCAGAATTGGAAAAAATTTGTGGGCGTTATTTATCAGAAACACATATTTTAAAATTTTAAAATGTTTAATTTTTAAAAGTTACGAAATGAAAAAAATTTTTAGGCTACTTAATGGTTTACAATTGTGCAGTTCCTCTAGCTGTGTGCTTTGAATTAGTATTGGCGACCGAGGAGAGGGAAAGTTGTTAAGCACAACCATTGAATTATATTAATTTCCCATATTCCAATGAGGAAATAAAGTTTCACTATTCTCCTAATTATTTCATTTCTGAGGATTTTCAATCGGCTTATGATAATCATTTTAATGCACTTAAAAATCATATCAAAATGGACGGTTTTGTCTGCAGAAAAGACACATAGACATTTATTTAAAAGAAGAATATTATAGCAATTCATAATAAATATAGTGCCTATTACAAAAGCATCTTACAACTTTCAAAGGGGTAAAATGTACAGTTCATTTAAAAGTCGAATTTAACCACAATCTCTATTTTGCAACCTGCAATAAATTCCAAAAAGCCATATACCTCGAGCAGAATTTCCATTTACGGAATAATATCCAAGTCATTTGTTAAAAATTATTTCATGACGAATTCACGGTAAAAAGTGAAAGCTATGCAATTCAATATAATGATAGATTATCCCAGGCGTAGTTTTTTAAATTTGCAATCTGAACTTTTAGCAAAACTTTTATCTCTCTCTCAGCAATTTCAAAATGAAAACTTAGTTGCTCACAACCTGAAGTGAGGTTTTGTCTAAAATTTGATGCTTTAGTTCATTTATATTCATTCAGAGCAAAAATTATTTCTTCATGAGTAGATAAATATCACGGATATTGGTTTCCCTTGCTATATTAAAAATTTATGCGCAATTTTACTCCCTTCATAGCTTAGTGAATTACAGGAACTCACCTACTGAATTCTATTTACCCTAAAAATATGTGAATGGCTTTTATATGGGGAAAAAAATATTTGTCACTGAAAATTTATTTTTTAGCTATCGTAATGAAAACGACTGACTGAATTGGTTGGTACTTAAGTGAATGCAGGCCTTCAATAGGGGAAAATTGATTTAATCTGAGTCAAAAAATCAAATTAGCCCTAATAACGTTGCACCTCTATTGAAAAAACAAGAATTATTCTGCATACTACAGATTATAATTTTTAGGACCATTTAAGGTAAAATATCATTTATGAATCGAAAATTTGTCCCTAAGCTTGCTAAACGTTACCCTTAACTAATTCAGCAGTTTCATCTGATATCACATTTCATCGATGAGTTTATCGACTAAGATTTAATTCCTTACCATAGGACGTGTTCATAGAGGTATATGGATTTAATTTACGTGCCAGTCGAAAAAAGTTCCTAAAATATGGAAAAATTTGAAAATGTTTTTCTAATTTTTATTCAATTTTATTGAAGGTCCAAATTTCTTGGTGTCTGTACCTATAATACTATAATTTGATTTATGTTTTACGTTACGCTTAATAGCTGATTTTATATAATTTTCAGAATTCACCAAACACTTATGACTTTGTCTCAGGTGGTAACTCATAATCTATATTAAGTATGAATCATGATAAATGTTTGTTTTAATTACGCTAATGTAACTCCCGAGTGTAATGCACAAAAGCTATTATATGCATCGTTCTGCTGGGTTATCATTTTATAAATCGACCGTCTCTCTATCCTCTCTTTTTCCACTGCCATCGTCCAATACACCACTGGTCCACCCCAACTCCATTCCTTCTGATTTAGAAAAGATTGAGTATATTCCGTTAGTCTTTAAGATCACTGGATCATAGAGTGAACATTTGAAAGCCTAACTCAGTCAGTAGTCTTAGTTAGGATTAACACAACTTTGTTGGCGAGTACACTTTCACTTGGACATAGTTCTACCTCCTAATTTCAAAAATTATAAATTAGTGTATAAAAAATAAAAACAAGCTCGTCTTTAAATCAAAAATCTAAATTGAGGGAATGCAAAATGGCGTTTAAAATAATTGCTGACGAGAATGCCCACTTTGTTCATTAATGAATTAGATCAATCTAGTCTCTCTTTTAAACTAATTCAGAAGTCAAATTGGCATTCAGAAACGGTTTAAATGCTCGTGGTAGAGATATTTTGTTTATAATAAAAATAGTGATTCATCCAGTCACCTTTCATTTCAGTTGGTTACTTGAACATTCAAGGTACCTGCTAGCTGTTGGTCATCCCCAATCTTATTTCTTGGCTAGAAGAAGTCTAATCGTTAGACTAACAGAATTAATTCAGTTAGTTCAGTTAGGTTACTTTGTAACAACAAATATCTATCTATTAATAATTTATAAAGCCAATACGCATTATTAATATTCGGACAAATTGATTCATGGCATCATAACTGGAAGAAAAGGTAGAGAGGAAGAGATTTGGTCAATGTCAAAATTTTGACTTCTGTACTTTTCCCATAATAATTAAAATTGATTATCAAAACCGAAAAATACATAAATATCGAAACATTATTTAAACTCTTACGTTGAAGGAACTGTTTTTTTTCACAAACACATAAAGGAATCAGATGAGTGAAACTTGTTTTCATTTACTTTTACAAGAGGTAATGACATTAAGATTTTAAGGGAGGTAATTTTTTGCTGTTAATATGTATTTTTACGAGAATGATAATCCACTAAACTTTCACTGGTTTGCAGTAATAGGGTTATTATTTTTTTAAATGAAGAAATTGAAGAATATACTCTCCAAACATATCAATAACTAATTTAAAATAGAATTTTCGTAAGGTGGAAGCCATTGACCGCTACTTGGGAATCTGAATTTATGTATTTAGATGACCTATTCACGATCCCAGCTACTACCAGTCGGCAGAGTCTTATTGCCATGCATACTTTGGTAATTAAATCGAAATCTTAGGAAGACTTAAGCCACTATTTTATAAAAATTTCTCCACTTCAGTTTTCATTTATTTTTCCCAAACGTCCAGTAATATGGCTCATTTTCTTTATCTGTCATTTTCTAACTTATATCCTAAAAAGGTGTCGGTTTCTCTCAGAAACGTGTCCAATGCCTGTGCCTTGTTATCCACAACAAAGATGCCCGATTGCTATCTCAACGCTTATCTTCAACTTCAACCGACGAACTCCTATGGCAAATCCTTCGGTCAACTACTTTTAAATTGCATCTCCTCCTACCGTATTCTTTCTATGATACCTCACCTATCTTCTGCATTTACAATCTTCATTCATCCTTCTGTACTTCTATTACTTTTTCACCAAAGTACTATCATTAGTAAGTCTTTGCACTTTTTCTTATAATTCTGCATCTACTTAACCACTGGTCCTGTCTAGCAAAAATGTATATTTGGAAAAGGCTCAAATATAGGTTGCAATGGGATCAACGGGTGATTATTAGTATAAACGAGTATGGTGATCGTTAAAATATTGAATTTTCTTGAAGGAAAGACGTTCTGCTTGCCTGTTTTTAGCTTAAATATTCTGAATTTAAATGATTACTATTATGCCACAAGCAAAATTTAAATTTTGTTTCACAGAACAGCTTTATCCAGATTCATAATTGGACACTGGGCTGTATTAGTTTCGAGATATTTTGACGTCTGATTTACAGATTTATCGGTTCTATGAGATAATTACAATACAATGATGAAAATTTTGAGTTATTTTGGGAGATGTATTCTTCGACTTTGAAATACGTCTTTAATTTGATCCGAAGATAAGAATATATAAGAAGGAAGGGAAAATAGCAGCTAATCAAAAAGTTATCAAATTTACTGTTTCAGGGGAACACTTATTTCCTCCTTAGAATATATCTGTGCCTCGAATTTCTGTAATCTAATAATATTAATTAAAGAATCAGTTGTGTTTCTCTTAACGCAAAAAGCCACATATTCATCAAAACTTTGCTTCAAAGCGAAGGAATTTAGAATCTTAAGAAACGCTCGTTCACGTTGTTCTTCTATAAATAGCCACATAATTCTGATAAACATATTTTCCTAATTTAGAACGTGGTCTAAAATCACAATATGGCTTTGAATCGATCGATGCACTGTCTTTTGGCATCAGATGATTTTTCCACCCTCGCATGAAGGACTTTGGACGCTGTACTGATGAAACAATATAAATCATTTTTTAAGGACGTAAATTTCGCGATAAATTTGGACTGTTTATTTCCACTATATCTGTAAACAAACTTCTAAATCGAAATATTTAAGTTGATGAAAACGTGAAACCTGAAATAATTTCCTTTAGTCGAACGAAATGAAAAACAAAAAGTTCAAAGTAATTTTACATTTGCATCTGCAAAAACTACATTTAAATACTGATAGAAAAGCAGTAGTTTCTGCAGTTTTATGTAAACGTACTATCTCTGAAGAAACTGTTCTTACGATCCTTCAAAAAGGTGCAAATTATTTGATCTTAAATGATCGCATATTATTATTATTATTAAAAAACAAGCGCATAATGCAAATATTTAATGACAGAAACATATTGATTAAGATTTTATTGTAGTTTGATAGTAAAAAATGGACTTATTTACACAGTAGGTAAAAGTGCGACAATCATCGTTAGGTAGCAATGAATAACTCGACTTTTAAAGTTAATTCTACATATTTAAGTTCAAAATTTTCTGAAAACAATAATTATTGAACTCTTTTATTTATTTATGTAGGTATTATATTCAGTAGGCCTTTTCATTTTCGACAAACAAAATCGCTATTAACAGAATCTTTCAAATCATATCCTGTCATGGATTAACAAAAGCAATCTTTGTCCACCAATTTTCTTCTGCCTATTTTATTGACTTTGAATTTAATACTATAATTGACCATAGTGTCAGAATCCTTTTATTTTATCGTTGATCTAAATCTAACAGTTGGGAACAGTAACTCCTTTATGACGCAAAAGGAATACTTTCTAAGGGAAGATGTTCCAGTTATTTTGCTTTTTAGATACTTTTCAAGGTCACATTCAGCCCTATCCTATCCCAGCCCATCTGAAATGCGGACGAGGTGGAAATTCAGAAAAATCCTCCTGCTTTTCATCATTGCTTGGTGAGACGACATAATTTGAGGAGCAGATATCTGTTGTCCAACCTGGTGTGCAATATTGTTCAACCGAAAACGTGCTTTTAAGAGATCCACCCGTCTACAATCATACCTTCTAATACTTTTAAGTCTTGAAATTGGCAGTGAATAGAGAAAGGAAATTTCAGGGCTTGAGGTTTAATCCTTATTGTTTACATATATTCTTCCACATATTTGAAAAATAACTGATGAAAGACAAATGACTGATGGATGATCAACACTGAATAACCACTTAAATAGTGTCTTAATATTAATAAATCTGTCTTTTACTAAGACGTCAAAAGCACACAAGTAATATATTGATGCTCATCGATGCACACCAGGTGAATGGAGTGACCTGATAATAAATATTTATCTGAAAATGGACAACAGAATGTAGGCTTTGCGTTGGTAGGGCCCAGAAATATTAGGAAACTACTCAATTTGAGTTATTTCAAACACTTTTTAAATGAGCTATGGGCTGTAATAGTCAGAGTGAAAATAGAGTTATATAGGAGTATATGTGGTAAGATAAATGCGAGGCTTATAACAGTAATAGTTAGGGATGAGAAACCTTTTTCCCTAATTATTTTCCGCCGATATCAAATTAATTTAAACAGGTGGCATTTTAACTGCATTATCCCTTGTAAGAATTGTAAATATTCGTAATTGAAGCATTTCAGTTCAATAGAGTGAAATATTCGTTCGTTTACCCCTATTGTTTATATTTCGATCATATGCTTAACATCTTTACGTCCTTCACTCAAAATAATAACCACTAAAGGCCTCCTAAACATTCAATAATTGGCATTTTTTGAACGAAGAATCGTGCGAGTTGACGCCATTATTTGCTGATTTATCCTCTATTTAAATGGCGCAACTTTATTCTGCGCACAATATTCCTAATCATGCCTATCTCCTCAGAGATATTTTTGGGTGATTAAATTAGATCGCAGTTTAATTATAAGGCAGGCGAAGATCTATCCAACCAACATTCATTAATTTAGAAGAAAATATACTCGTTCTAGGAGTTATCATCTTAATTAAGTTACTAAAATGAATCCAATAAGATTAATTGAACATTAAAAAATCTATATATTTGGAATGACAACGAATATTTAAACCTGCATGAATAACTCTAAATAATGTCAAAAGCGTAGTCTTTGGATTTTTCTCTTCCTCACTACTCAGATCGGGAGAAAGTTAGCAGTTATTTGAAATCCCTTCCGACTGGCATTATAAATACTCTGGAATTTTATGCCAATCGTCGGAACTCAGACAGTTGAAGTTTTCATGGTCTTTACGTAACTGATCCCTGCTAGAGTGAAAAAAATCTTCTAAATACTTTTTGCTTTCTATAATTATTTCCCTTCTATAAGCTGAATAAAAATTCCTTTCGATAGACGAAAATTACTTTTCCTCTTCTTCGTTATAATGGGGGAATCCACAAAAATTTTTCACAAAATCAATTACTCAATCAAAGAAGACATCGCGTTTAATAGATAAAGTATTTTTGAAAGCACATATATACTAGTAAACAGATGTTCGCAATTAACAAAAGAAAATTAATTTTTTAGTTGCCTTACTTTTCTTCCCAAAGTAAATATCAGATGACAATTCGCACTTTCTGCTAAAATAAATAAATTAATATGGATATTCACGTGAATATGAACAAAATACCAACAGAATGAGAGAAAAACATCCATGAAATCTCGATTTGAAATGGTTCAATTCGCAGAACGAAATGCGGATTATCAATTCAATATTGTAAGCAAAATTAATTAAACAAAGGACACTCTAAAATTTATAATTTCTTTTTATGACGGCTTAATGGTAACGAACTCTGCAATGATAAATTCAATATCTCGTGCGTCTGCAAATTCGTATTTATCTTATAAATAAATGTAAAAATGCTCAGCTGCAACCCCGTTTGATGGATTTGGAATTAAGATGTGAATTATAGGGAGAAATAGATGGTTTACAAAGTTTTCTTTAAAATTTGTATGAATTTGGTCATTAAAATAATTTTAAAAGAGCGGAATACAAGCAAAAATAATATTTTGCTGTTTTTGTTATTTTTTCGCATAAAATTTATTGATAATTTTATTTCTGCCATATTAGGATTGTAAGCTGCTGAAAGTCATAAAATATAAGTGGCAAGACTAACCATCATGACTAAAAGGATCGGTCAGCAAGTGCTAGACACCGTGAAAAAGCATTTGCTCCAACCCAGGGAACTATATATGAAATTTGAATTTTGAAAAGTGAAACAACTATTCGGTAAATATTGTACAGCTCGAATCAAAGTGTAAAAGTAGAGAGACTCTGATTTCTTAAAGTTGCTCGTAGGATCTGTTTCATCTCCTTCACTTTATCATTCATTGAACTTACTGTAAAGCGATTTTGTTGGTCATGCACCAGAAAAATTTTAACTTTTTACTGTGTTACTGTGAATAATAATAACAATAATAGAGAGTACACAAATGAAATTTCACCTATCTATCGTCGTTAAATAACGTTTACCTAAGATAACATGTATTTCTAAAATGAGTTTATTGTCGAAGAGAATTTTTAGTGCTAACGTTCAGATCTAAGTTTCGCCTAAAATCGAGTATTTTGAATGTCATAAAAATGTTTATCGTCTTTTTCCTTTTCCTTTCAGAGATCTTTTTAAGGGAAAAAACAAACTTACCTGGGAAATTGGTGATTTTTAGTAGAAAAAGGAGGCCCAAATGAGTCTATTTTAATGACTATGATATTTAGCAAGAAGAAAGTAGTCATGGGTGCAATATCCGTAAATACCACAACAGATTTCCTGACTTCACAAAATTGCATTTTGGTTTATTTATTATTTTTAATGTGTCGATGGCATATTAATCACCGTATATGTTTTCCATGTCAGGAATCACAGGTTTGATTACCACTAGTCCACAACCGGTGATAGGAATGGCCAACCGCACTGTCCAAGTCTGGCTAATGTAAAGGGTGGTAGAAGTCGTGTCCCCTCTTAGGGAAGCTCCATAATATCACTCACTACCCATGATGACCGTTGGGGAGCGCTTCCGTTATGGGCTTGGGAATTATTATTATTATTTTACTGCCAAAAGTGCAAATGTACATGATCCTTTGTATTTTGTGTACTGTTGCAAAATAAAGATGAAGTCAAATTCTTGAATTTTGACTAACATTGCCAAAATCCTATCAAATCACTTTTGCATATGAAAAAAGGGGAAAATGGAAAACTTGATTCCAGATATCTAACTTTATAGTTTGGAATCTTGTAGAATTTTAGGCCTTTTTAGATGGTACTCCATAAACTCTGCATGGCAAGCATTAGCTTATATATGATTGACGATGCGTAACTATTTACGGTTAGTTAGTAAAAAATACAATGATTTACTAAATTTCATCAAGAAGAAAAATACGATAGTTTTATTATGAGTTTTTAAAAAAGATCTCATACTTTGTGATAAGATTTGAAGTCCATAATGGGCAAAACCACGTATAATAAATGCAATATCACAAGTAGAATATACCATATAACATTGATTAGAACAATCAGTCAGTCATTAGATCAAACATTCATTTTAGTGAAGAAAGAGCAGAATGGCTATCACGCGTGAATTTGACTCCATGATTTTAAATCCACGTACACAAATTTTCTTATATTTGATGATAAAATGAAAGACATACAGTTAGAAATGTCAGCTTAACTTCCAAACGCAAAGATGATGAAAATTAAACATGAATTATGCTCATTTTAGCCCAAAAAGAGTGGAAAAAAGGCCACAAATTTTGTCTTGGGATGAATAATTCCCACAGGTAATCTTTAAATCGCCCATCATCCTTAACAATATTCGGACATACATCACTCCTGACAGCTGGACAGTTACTTGGGGCGCTATTATCGGTCTAGGTGTTTTGATCTACAACTTCAGTTATATAAAGACAACTTTTTTTCGTGTTTCGTCATTTTTTAGTTAATCAAGTGTCTTAGATTAAGTACACTCCTGCCTGTCTGCTTCAGGTACAGCTGGACAATAACTAGCGGCTAAATTGATCATAGAGGCAGAAGCGTCCCGTCAATACTGCAGTGTAGAAGGGCCTTACTTCACAGAAACGAGCTAGTGAGTTCATACTTTAAAGTACATCTATTTTATCTTTAATTTAAAATTTAGATACAGGTGTCTCAATCGACCCACCTACCTAACAATTTTACCGTTTTACAGTATAATTAAATTTCTAGTAGCAAAGTTCGCTAGTGGTATTATATATATTTTGATGTTCCTAATTTGTACTTCAGAAATTTCTAAGTCAAGTTTTCTTCTTTCAATATAACACGTTTGGACAACATTGCTTAATTGCTGATTCATCACAAATAAACACTTGAGCAAGCTGGAAGCAAAGTATAATTTTGTTCTCGGGAGGCAGACTTGAAAACATTTATCTTTGACTTTTGACAACATTAAAATCATTTATATTTAGATATTAATTCTCCTAAGATTTCAATATGGAATACAAAATTTGTCTATTTTTTTGATATTTAGATGTGTGGTCACGTTCATATGCGGATCCAACCATAATTCTTTAATAGTATATTTACAAAGCACAATATATATTGTGAATGATTGATTTTCTATTCAGTCAAAATAACTGAACGATTAAAATCATCTATTGGTCAGACAGACCACTAATATGTTTAATTGGTGCTTAGACAATGTCGAAACCCTCACAAAACTAGTGACTGAAATTTTTAACAAATCCATTGTTTGTAAAACGTTAATTCATAGCCACTTCTAGTTAACTGATTGCAAATTTCTCACAGCCAACTTACATTTATCGCTCTAACGTTCCTATTATTTCAAAGGAACTAATTCAAGTATGCCTCATTTAAAACCGATGGACGTATTATGTTTATACCGAGCCCTAATATGATTCAGCATCTTTGCTTTACTGCTTTTGCAAGTTCTTCCCTTACATGCAGTCTACTTCTCCTTTCAATGCACTAATACTCCATTCCACATTTTCATTAACATAGTTCGGACTATTTGTGAATTTCATTTAGGCAGTTTGACACCAAAATGTCCTTCTTCAAATAGTTCAGAGATCTGCTTCGCACTTTCCACTGTAAACTGTTATTTACTAAGCTGATAGAGAATATAACAGGATTTTATTTCTTTTATGGGTATCAGTATTTAGGGAGATTTTGCCAATTTTAATTTGCATTTCTCTAAAACCACACGTGTGCCACTGAGAAAATTAATAAAGGGAATAGACAATTAAATACATGCTTGTCGAAATGCTTTCATGATATTTTGATATTGCCAAAGTACATTATGCTAATGAGGGGGATATGCAAACATGAACCAGTTTTTTCTGACACCATCCATGTCTCGAGAATTTCAACGAAGGAATATAAAAAGATTACTTTAACCACAAAAGTATGTTGTAGAAGATCCATAACTACTTAGGTTTCTAGGCTAATTAATGACAAATAATATAGTGGTAAATGTTAATTGGAGTAAAGTACATGATCACAAAATTGCGGCACATTTAACCTTTAAAACTGACTTGTTAATAGGATCTGAAAATTATTTTCATGAATTTTTGTTCATTTGAATAACTGCTTTTAAAGTACAGATTTCTTAATTTGGAAAATGAGAAATATATTTCCATTAGGAAAAATGCTATTTAAAAATAATTTTCGTTAATAATTTACGATGAACGTTCCATTGTTACTTGTCATCTGAGAGCTTTACGTCATAACGGTACAATGCAAATAATTAAACGTATCATCCTGATACAGTTATAAATTTATACTTTACGGTTTTTGGGAAATTATTTTTGGTTTTTAAACCATTTCAAGCTGTGATCTAATAGTAGTTAGCATGCCTTCAACAGATTTAATGAAAACGAAAAGAAATGTCATCATTTTGTCCGGGATCTATTTTAAATTGTGGTCCAAAAAATTGAAATTAAAAATACAAAATTTAATGTTTTAGTGAATAACATTCGAAGAAAAACGTTGAAAACAAAGTGTAGGTTATATTTGTGATAATTTAGTTTACTCACATGCAATAATAAAAATAAGATTCATTTTAAAAATGTTTTGATATGTTAATTTTAATTGAAAACAATTTGATCATGTGAAGAAATTGATAAACAAACTTACTCTGGGGTCCATCCCCAACTAGTTGATATGGCATTACGTTTTTTTCACACAAAAGAACATTCTAAATTCCCGAAATCATAAATAACAACAATAACATAAAAGCAGTTTTAATTTTCCTCTTATGACAGTTGGGTAGTTCACAATTCTGTCCAAACTCCTCAACTATTCCACAAGATGTTCTAAGATATTTTTTTAATTGAACTTGAAATGTCAATAATTATTGCGATAAATCTCAAAATCTTTGTACATTTTCGAGTTATTTAGATTCAAGTAGTGTGGTTGAAATTAAATGTCTAATATCTGATGTGAAAAACATATGGATTGACAGCCATGCAACCTTTTTGTAATTCGCAAGGGGAAATTAGGTCAGAAATAATTTACAACAACTTCAGATCTTAAACTTTAAAGCTTACCTTTTCCTTTCATCACATTATTTATTTTGTGTTAGGTCAAACATCCGACTTACGAACGTTATCTGAAGATAAAATCAATCGACGTGCTTGAAGGGTTAAAGGTGTGGTATCTGTGAATAACCATTTATCTAATTCAGCAACAAGCCAAACTCCCTTCCAATATTACTAGCTTTTGTGAGTAGTATAGTGATACTCTACATTTGTTGTTTCAAGAAAATGATCACTTCATATGATCTATGACCCAACTCTTCTAGTGCGAGTAAAATATTGATCTGTATGAACTTGATTTATTTAAGTAATAAGGAACTTATGCAATCATTACATTATATGTTAATTTTGGTAATCCACCACTGCAAGATAATTCATTGTCTGATTATATTTAAATTTTTTACGCTCAGTTTTCCATCACAGGTTCTTTTCATTTTAATTCTTTTTCATAAAGCCGGCTGAGAATGAATTTAGAATTTTCACAAAAATCTATTGCGCACTGCCTTTTCGTGTTTCATGCAATGTCGCATTTGAATAAACCCTCTTAATTCACTTTTAGAATAAACTGACGCAAATGAAAGCAATTTTATACTGCCTGATTGAATGTTTTAAAACCACTGTTGTATATATTATTATTATGTTTAATAAAAATGAGAATAGAATGGAGGAAAGGAATATTGGGTGGAAATAAATATTAAACAGATGGTCATGCAAATAAGTGTATTTGGCCTTGTATAATATTGAAATAATTATTTTCTCACTTAACCAAACACACTTATCGATCAGCCTCTCCAAATCATTTTGGAAATTTCTGGGGTATCAAAATACATATAATGGTGTGAAAACATAAAATAAACAGGTTTTTTGGGTCTCTTTAGGATTTCAATGATCCTACTGAATACCATTTGGCATTTAATCACATATTAACATTATTTTACATGAAGGATGCTGTCCATAAATAGTTGGTACCTTCTTACTGGTATCAGAAAGTGCATATTATTTATTAATTAATTATAAGATGGAATTTTAATGTCTTCCTTATATATAATTTTTAGTTAAATCTGCTGCCAGTTTATTTAGATCCTTTCCATGTCCACAATATTTTGATCCATAAGTGAAATGTTCGTTCTGTTTTACTTTCTCAGCATACTCTCTTCCATTTGCTTAATTCCCTACTTCGTGTGTTTACCTATTAACCCGAGCATAAAATTAAATTAAATTAATTTATTTCAATTCATTAGATTGATCTGGTTAGAATAAATTTTGCAGAAGAGCGGTAATATGTATGATTATATAATCGAAGGAAGTTGAGACTCCTTGGTTGATTGGTTCTTACGAATTTATCAGTCCGAGAGGCTCAACCACGTACGTGAGATACGTGTTTAAATAAATTTCTTTTAAATGGCTGTACAAACGTAGTTAAAGGAGACATACTGTGATGGGGTCGAGATAGACGGTTACATACGGATTTTGAAGCTCGTTAGAGAAAAAAAGTAATCTCAGTTCACAAGTAGATTTAATTACCCAACGTAAGTTTATTTATGTCTTGAGGTTGATGGGCTTTGAGTAAAGTATTGATCACTTAACTAATAACCTAAATATATCACCGATCAGACATTAAAAATTATTTTTACACTATATTTGACCCGGTTCCAACAGTATTTTTGAACAAAAAATTATACTTATTATGCCGGTGACATCTTCCATTTTTTGAAGCCCAATTTTTTTGAAGCAGAAAGATGTATTGGTTTTAAACTGAAGTCAAAATTATCATTACTCTTAGAGATTGATTTAATTTGTACTAAGAGGAATATTTAAATAGCGGTAGAAAGATTAGCGTCCTATTGTGGCCGAATGGTGGTTACATTTTATAACTTTATTTACATACCAAATTGTTAATAAGGTTAGGAAGTAGTCAGAAATGGCAATTTTCTTTAGCTAGAAAAGCTATAAGCTGAAGAAATATTTGACGACTTTTCCAACTTTCTCATTTTATTCAACTGTAACGGGTGAATTTTCCGAAATTACTCATCCAAATACTGTAATAAAAAGCCTTCTGGTTTTCTTCATTTTATTTCACATTCCTCGGAATGAACACTTCCAATAATTCCCACTTTCCAATCACCCCGACCAATTAGTTAAGTTCCTATCTTCAATAATTACGTCACAAGAATATTTCCATAGAAAGGACAAATGTGATAGATAAGGGTACCTAAAATAGACAAAAATACTCCGAAAATAATAATTGTGGCGAACAAATGAGTCAATACGACGGAGATAGGAAAGAGATAAACCTGTTAGTCAAATCATGATAACAATGGCAATTATATTGTGCCTTTCAGACTTAATGTTAAATTATAAGTGATTGAATATTAAAGGCGCTGGATTATTTTAAAACAACTAATGGAACAGGATCCAAATTAAACTGACTCAGAATCCTTTCAGGTTGTCTAGATTCTCTGTTTCTTTAATTTAGAAATACAGATACATGTAGATAATGCTGGGGAACGGCACTATTGTAATCTAAGCCGAAATTAGAGAGTATGACTATCAGAAATTTATTAAATCCATTTACTCAGCATAAAATTAATTGATAATACAACTAAAAAAAGATATATATCTTTAAATGTTACGTTTGCCAAATAGGGAGGATGGTAAAATACGATGACATCTTTTTTAGAAGCAAGGATATTTATGGAACCTTATTTTGCCCTTAACGTCTAAAAGATATTTGAGGAATTCAATTTCATAGGAGAATAGTTGCCAAGGCAATTGGGGTCAGTTGAACTGATTTTCATGAATGAATGGTGGCTAAAGCGCTAGTAGTAATAAAGTGTTCATGAATCATCACCAAATTAAACCACTTCTACATGTTAAGCCAGCTAACGTAATGATTTTAATTCCTCTACATTTAATTAATCATGCTTTTTTTCATATGTTTATGCTTAATTAGCGTAAAGCAAACGTATTTAAAGTGATGTGATTGACCTTGACCTGTGCACACATGTCAAACATCCTATCTTACCACTCATTCCATTAATTCTCTAAATATTCATCACCCTTAGATCATGCTTACATTTTACCATCTAGGTTATTCGTGTTGGTTTCATCTGTTTTTTTTAATTTTATCAGCCATTAGGTTCTTTTGACTAATAATAAGTGTTTATATTATTATTCACAGTATTACAAAAAAGACTATTTTTAACTGTGGAAAACAGTCGACATCTAATAACAGTAAGTTCAATAAACGATAAAGGGAAGGGAATCAAAACGGTAAAGAGATCAACGTCAAGATATCAAAGAATCTTAATTCATTTGATATTTGATTCGGGCTGTACAGCATTTACCAAATCCTGTCAATCAAATCTTTCTTCAGCCATTCGATACGAGTAATTAAATGAATATCGAAATATAAGAACCTATCTTCTTCCTAAAACATAACTTAAAATGCGATATAATTTATCATGCATTAAGCTTTTGCCCTAATCAAATCGAAGTAATTCAAATTTTCCCAAGACTAAAGAAAGATCACTTATGTAAATACAATTTTGAACATGCCATGACTTGGAAGCAAATGGTAAGATTTAAAGACATTTCGTGATTATTATAAATATTTATTAATTCTTATTCAAAAGTGATGTATTTCCTTTCCTTCCATTTAATTGTGAAAGTGGCAAGTTTACAAATTCATTTTGTGTGAAAGAGGTTCAAAACTGAAATTGCGATAGCTCAATTGAAAGATTTTATTTTAGCAAAATTTTCTCCAGTCTTGTAGTCAGTGCTTTGATTTTAAACTAAATCAAATCTGAACTGTCAACGGAAATAAACCACAACAAAAGAACCGTACCGTTTATTTGTGTGATTATTATTGCCCCTAGTCATCAACGTCACTGACATAATTAAATTTATCGTTTATCTAAAGCGACATATATTAATTTTTCATTATAACTGGTGAATCTCTCTAGAGTCATGCTTTCTCCTTTACAAGTAGGAAATTTTCTGAATGAAATACCCTTTCTTGTTCATTTATATCTTCGCCTTTTCCTCACGAAATACTTTTAGGAGTTACTTTGATAAAAACTGAATAGTTTACTTTAATTAATACCGAAGGCAGAACATAAATGAGATTTTCCGAAAAGACTAGTTGAGAGAGCACTTTTAAGAATGTAAGTTTCACCGTTCGAAGGCTAAGGACTCTTAATAAATTAACTTATTTTCTTTGACCGCTGATGGAGATAGAAACTCCTTTAAATGTCATATTGATACAATAGATGGGTTCAGGGTG